>JANHAO010002654.1:0-28066 GCA_026873985.1 Saraca asoca
GACTTATTTACAAAGAATCACTCTTATACTTCAATAATTTAAGTCTAAGAACATTAAGATAACTCTATTTTCATAGAGTTATCACCACCACAGCTCAAAAACTACACATATAGGGAACCTAAAAATCAAATAAAAAACCTTAAAAAAAAGTGGTCTAAATGAAGGAATTCGACAAAAATAGGTGGGTGCTTAGAGCAAAGCTCCTAAGCCTTGATCAACACATTGTCCTCTATATGTCCACCAAATTTTAGCTCATTCTGAGGTGGTGGTTCCAGCAAAGACCAATGCAACAGTGAGCCAAAAACAAAAATCGAACACAGGGGAAAAATAGGGAAAATGAAAAAGGCAGCTATAAAAAATAAAATGTTAATGATGTTAGTATATAAAAACACTCCTAATATGATTGATAAAATCACAATGATCCCTGGCAACGGCGCCAAAATTTCAAGTTCGGTTTGTCATGGCCGATCAAATTAGAAATTTATAAAACCAGATTGCACTACTCTACTTGTAGCATAGAGCAACACTAGGTCAAACCCAAAGATCATTTGTGGATATTATCAATCAAATTAGGATATGTAAATTGGGGGAATCTAAGCTAACAGAAACTACACTAACAAAACAGACACTAAAACAGAAATAACAAAGCAACCAGCCAAGGGAATCAAGTTGAGATTAATGCTTCCTTAATCAATAAATATTCATCCAATTGTTATACATTTCTATGGCTTAAAATCACAAACAAGAATCCATGAAAATGATTAATGAGCCTAATCAGAACTCAGCCACAAACCATCCATGAAATCTCAATGCAATGCTTGGTTTTTCTATCCACTTCTAAAGGTTATTATCAACATCTCAATAACTATATTAACATTTAAATTAAATGGATCCATTCAACTCAGACGTCACAATAAAAACAAAGAGGAAAGGATAAGAAATGACAAACAAATGAATGAAAAAAAGATACCAGAATCTTAGCATTAAACTTTAAGTAGCAGCCCCTTGGACTTGGTTAAAAAATCAGCCTTCTATAGAGGTAGAAAATACAGAAAAGAGGAGAGAAAAATCTTGCTCTTTGCCCTCCTGAACTCTCCCCTCAATAAATCCTTAAAACGAAACTAAAAATACAAACTAAAAAACTTTATCCAAAAGGTTTTACTCGGGTAAAAAGGAGAAGGTAGAAAAGTTGGTGTAGCTGGTCTGCTTTCTGCCATTTTGCTACTGCCTGTCCTTTTGCATGTTTTGGCCTTTTGTAGACTGCTTCTTCTACTTTTCCTACTCTATTTTATATTTCCAACTGGATGAGTGCAAGTTGGATTAAGAGATGGAGCAATGGGCTTAAGATCCATGCCAATTGCGGCCTTGAAAGTCCAATTCTATAGAGCCCATTTTCATAGTATTTATGCCCTTAAATTGCAGCTCATTTTCCATGCCTATATTGACGTTTTTAGCTCTAGAATCTTCATATGAATTGTGGAATTATTTCTCAACTTACATTTGGGCTTTGTTTCACCTCATTTGGACCTCTATAGATCAAGTTATTGTCTATTAAATTCATGAAGGTCGGTCTACCAGGGACAGGGTTGGGGCAGCATTTTGATTCTGATTTGTACTCCAATTTTGGATGACCAATCGTGTGATTAAGATTTTTTAGTCTTCATGAAAGTTGTAGATCTATCTCTTAGATATCCTAAAAGACAATAATCACATCAATTGAACAATTGTAGCTCAAGATATGGCCAGATTACAGACACTGGTCAAAATGGCCAATTATGCAGAATTTTGTAAAATGAATCCAATTGACTTCACACTATAAAAACATCTTAACATAGTTGGAAGTAAGCAATTTTGGACCTTAAAATGCTAAGTGAAAGGACAAATAATTGAGTGAAATATTTTGTTATCAGTAACTATGGGAATAAGAATAACAGCCCTAAGTGCTACCTCACTAAGAAGAGCAAGGATGAGCAACCTCCATTTCAGGTCATCACAGCACCTATAGCATCTTGTCAAATGCTCAGGACAAGATCTTTGCAATGGAAAGGGACAAATAGGGTTTCAGAAAGCCTCCACCCTTAAAAACTCCTAGTAAGTCTAGACTCAACCGAGGGAAATTCTATGCATACTACAACAAGTTTGGGTATGTCACCTTAGAGTGCTAGGCATTGAAAGATGCCGTTGAGGATTTCATCAAGAGAGGTCAATTGCATGACTACATTGTGCGGCCTTCCAGGTAGCAGCTTGGACCATCCCGATGGGACATCGAGCAAGAGCAATCTCCTTCTATCAGGACGATCTTTTAAACTCTTGTACTCATTTGTAAATTATGTAAATATTTTAAACACGATTACTAATTTTGATTTCTCTTTGAATAGGTGATTACCCTTTTATTTGGGCACAAGATCGCCCTGACCACAAGATTAGTCACCCTTTTATTTGGGCATAAGATTGCCCTGACCAGAAGATCGGTCACCCTTTTATTTGGGCACAAGATCTCCCCTACCATAAGATCTATCACCCTTTTATTTGGCCAAGAAATTGGCCTGAGTATGAGATCGCTCACTTATTAAGTCGCAACTCTCATGCGAACTTATCTATCTATTTGGGCATAAGATCGGCCTGAGCACGAGATTGCTCACTTATTACATCACAGCTCTCATGCAAACTTATCTATCTATTGGGCCATGAGATCGACTTGAGCACGAGATCGCTCACTTATTAATTCACAGCTTTCATGCGAACTTATCTATTTATTTGGCCACGAGATCGGCCTAAGCACAAGATTGCTCACTTATTACGTCACAACTCTCATGTGAACTTATCTATTTATTTGGCCACGAGATTAGCCTAAGCATGAGATTGCTCACTTATTAAGTCGCAGCTCTCATGCGAACTTGTCTATCTATTTGGCCATGAAATCAGCCCGAGCACGAGATCACTCACTTATTAAGTTACAGCTCTCATGCGAACTTATATATTTGGCCACAAGATCAACTCAAGCATGAGATCACTCACTTATTAATTTCGTAGCTCTCATGTGAGCTCAATTATTTCACAGTTTTCATGTGAACTTATCTTATTATTTAATGATTTCCATACTAACTTGTCTATTTATTTGGCCATAGGATCGACCCGAGCATGAGATCGCTCGAACCCATAACTTATGCTATCTTCTGATTATGCATAGGTCACATAGATTGTTCAAACCAAAATGTTTATATGAAAAACAAGAGTAACAAATAGAAAATTGTAGAAAAAAGATGAAGTTTTATTCACTAAAAGACCTCAACGGGGCAGATGTACCTAAAAAAGCTTTGGATACAAGCTGATGACAATACAAAAGGGAAAAACCTATGACTAAGAAAAGAGATCAATCACAGAGGGTTGTACTCTAGTTGAATCATGCGCCACCAAGGCTTTCAAATTTCCCTTCTAATGCACAATCAGCTTTAGCACTGTAGCTCCTTATTTCCTTCGACCACCTGCTCCTCATGAAGGAAGCTAATCAGGAAGCCATATGAGCTTGGCCAGCTAAACAATTGCCTCATGATGGAGCCGAGAGGATGTAGTCTGAGATCCATATGAGATCTCTCCATGTTAGTGGAGAAGTCAAGCCTTCCAGACCCTTTATGCAATAAACCATACACACTCTTATGGGAGGACAAAAAGCCAAGAATGGTGATGGTTTATCAGGAAACTCCATGGTTTGCTCAGTGTAGTGACAGAAGGGATTGCCATTCCCTTATACAGAGCCAGGGCCGGCTCTATTGAAGGATCCAAACCCCTTTTCCCCAGCTATCACCACTAATGGCCTCAAAAAAAGCTAAGTTTGACTCAGCAATAGCTGATAGACACGTGCCATGGGGAACATGGCCTAGTGCAAATGAAATGATAGCCTCGGGAAAAGGTTTTAACTGACCAGAAATTGACGAGTTTTAACTCCTAGCTTACAGAGCGAACCAAGAATTGGAGGGCTTATGTTGTATGTGAAAATCAATCTAACCTACATAGGCCTGTGAGTAGTTCAAAAGTGGCAAAAGGACCAGCTTGTAGAGCATCCAGATCACCTTATCGTTAGGTGACATCATGAAGTGACCTCACTAACTTGACCTCATGCGCGAGAGAGCGAGCTTGATCTCTCTATTCCAAGGAACGAACACATCTATAGACTAAATGACCTGGCCAATAAAGTGTGACCAGTGACCTGGGAGCTCACCAAATAGAAGACCAAGTCATCCCCTACCCCAATGAATAGATAGGGCCTACCTATAGAAGATAATCTGCAGTAACCAAAAAAGGAGATTTGGTCTGCATGTGCTATCTTGTACAATAAATATTGATGTAACATACTTACCACATATATAATTACTATTATAGCCCCCTCCCCTCTATAAATATGAGGGAGAAACCTTCTGTAAAAGAGAGAGATCCCTGGAACACAAGCAAAAATTCTAAGTGTTGTAACTTTGTAAAAAAACACCATTATAATAACACGCTACCATGGATGTAGGGTTCGGTGATATCCAGATTTGGTCGAACCATGTTAAATCATGTGCTTCTTTCTCTACTCTTCCCCCTTTCTTTGTTTATCTTACCGTCTAGTTGTGCTCGAACAGGATAAAGGTCACAGATCCCTTAAGAATCCCTTCCCATTGGCTGAAGTTTGGGCTCTCCATATGAACCAAATTTCAACTTCAATAAAGGGAAACATCATTTTTCTTAGCACTCTAATATATATAGGTATCAATAGACATATATATTTTCGTGACCTATATAACGTACTTTGTCAATGGGTATAAGTTTCATACATACCAATGGAGTCAAGGGAAAAAACAATTAATAATGGAGGATGTGTGAAGGGCACAAGGAATGTCACAATAGGGGAAGATGACTTTTGTAGCATTCTTAAAGAGATTGTATAACTTGAGTATCCAAGATTGCAAATCTAAAAGGTCTTACTTTTCCACTATGAGTGGTTTGATCCTATGTTAAGCCATGGTATAAGAGTGTAGACCCAATGCAACATAGTTGACAAAATAATATGCCAAATATGATCCCTTGATCATTGAACAACAAACAACACAAGTGTATTAGGAGCCATACCCACGAACAAAGAAAGATAAGTAAGATTGGTGGGTTGTTATAAAAACTAAGCCTTGCTAGAATGGTTGAGGATAAATACACAATAGAACATGCAACCTCAGTTGATTCCAATAGATGATTCAATTGTTAGCTCACATGATAAAGTTGGTGGATACAAAGAGGTGGATGGGCTAATAGATTTAGAACAAGAGGGTGATGTAAATGAAGATGAAGAAGAAAATAAAGATCTAGAAGAGGAATCAGACAAATGATACTATCATTCATTGTGTAACATGTCAATTTGTTACCTATATATATGAGTGCTAAATTACTTTATTCATATTTCAATATATATGATTATTTGCTAATTGTGTCATAGTGAATATTTGCATATGATAGGCTACAGGGGTACTAGACGAGGAGGTAGAGGATAGTGGTCACAGGGACAAGGTTCCCCCTATGATTCCCTTGGTAGCAATTTGCCTGTAATTGTCAACCAAAGCTTCCCACCTATCATTCCTCCTAGCTACACTTTCATGCTCATATTGCGATCCTTATCTAGCACGATAGAGCTACCTACAAAGGTGCCGACATAGACATAGTTGCAAAAGTAGTCAGACCTATCTCCAGAGATAGCTAGGATATTATCACAGATGGCGCCTCCATCTTTAGGAGTAGTATTTGCCTTTAAACAGCCTGTACTCTATGGGGTACCTGTAATTGGTTTTGGGGAGAGCATTATGGGCAAGATAGGGTATGTATTCCTGATTATGAACCTTATTTTTTACATGAACTTTATTTTTTAATTTCATAACTATGTTTATTTTTATTTGTTAATCAAGTTTTTCTTGACCCATAAGCCAATAGACACTATACACCACTTCATCATGAGTAAGTATAATGGTGTATAGCCTACATGGAAGGGTATTCCAGAGCATACTCGCAAGATGCTATATGTGGAGTTTGAGATAAAGTTTCAATACTTTGTTTATAATTTAATTTTTTAAACTATTCTCTAACAAGTTGATGCTTTCTTTGTTTTTTAATTACATAAGTACTAGAAATGGAACCCTTCTTATAAGAAGGACACATGGAAGAAGTTCAACCACAAGTGTTCCAACAAAATGAAGGAAATGTGAATAAGGTGCAAAATAAGAGGTCCACTTAACTCAGCTAGATAACAAGGAATGGGAAGACCTTTTCAAGTACTAGGAAGACCCATCCTAAATTCAAATTTAAGTCTGAAAGTGCAATAGGGTCTCAAATGCAATTGGACAAGTTTTGTCCTACACACTGACAGATCCATCCCTATATCAGAGCATCAACTGCACATGGTAACATTATTTTAATTTAATTACTTATGTCATTTACATTATTATAGTTTTATACCACAATCTATATTGTCCATGAAAATTTTCATATTGTATGGATAGTTGAGACTAGAGTCAAACCACCTATGGATAGCTTGTTCCACTGCACCCACACTAGAAGGATGGTCAGTAGGTCTTGCCTAGAGCTATATAGTCTTATATATGTAGCTTCTCTTAACTTGCATTTTTATTTTTAATTTATTGTATATTTGGTAGCAAAAATATTATATTTATAATATCAAATAATTAATTATTTTAATTTGCCAGAGAATTTCAATAAAAGAAAGGAGGAACGAGTCTACAAGTTGGGGTCTGAGGTCACCATAGACTATTGCATCTCGCATGACATGCATCTTTCCTTATCACAACTACTGCTACAATTAGTGGTTCAACACACCACCAATTAGAGATCCTAGATGGCCTAATACTGCCTATGACAATAGCAACATCATCATCATCAATAGGATGCTAGCCTAGATCAAGAGACTGATCATTAGTTTTTTTTTTTCGATCTTGGGTTGTAGTTATATTTTTATATTTTTATATTTTTATTTGAATAATATGTTCCATGCATTATTGATTTGAATAATACAATTTATGTTTACGGTGGATTTTGGTTTTTCCAAAATCTAGCCAACAGGAGAGGTTATTTCAGGACTCAAGCTACAATTTGATTCCAATCTCGGTTGACAAATATAGAATGGCCAGAAGAACAACAACAACAATAAGAAATGCAAACCCTTTTTAACGTGGTTCGGCCAAATCCAGAAAGAATCAGACCCTATGTCCACAGTAATGTATTGATTTGAAAGTATTTATACAGGGTTTCAGTATGTTCAGCTCTTTCTCTTATGTTTATCTCCTTCCTTCTATTTATAAAAGGGAAGAGGTTACAATTGAAAATTTACAAGTTGCAAATATGTTACATCATGCCATATCTATACAAGACAAAATGTATCTTTTAATTCAGCTACTGCAAGTTGCGCTCTACGAACGAGACCCTTGTCCCCTAAGCATGTCATATGCTTGTCTCCTACTCATGGGATTTCTGGGTAAAAGTCGTTCTTGGGTGAACCAGATCTTCTATTCAAAGGTCGCTAGCATCTTCTTCTAAGACTGAGCTCGTTCTCACTGGAACAAGCCTGTGTAAGGAAGCTTGTTGATCGTGCAAGCTGAGGCTTCATACTTCTAACACCTTAGCGAGCTAAAGCTTTATGCCTATCTGGGTATTTTATCAGTCCATTCAGGAGGCTTCGGATCTCACTCATAACAATTTATGAATTATTTTACAAATTTTATATATTCATAACTATTCGTGTACATAGTATTTTAATTTTTATTATAAATTAAATATTAATTTTTAGAAACTAGAATTAAAATATATAATTTTTATTACTAATTAAAATTATTTTAATAAAAATAAAAATAAAATTTCATAAAATTATTTTAATTAAAATTTAAAAAATTATATTTTTCCAATGAAGTTTTGATGCCCTTTTGGATAAATTTTTTGATTCAATCTATAACAAACTCATTGATAAGCCCCATTAAGTATCCTTTCTTATATTCTAAATGGCCTTTTCCATGTAGCTACTAGCTTTCCCTTGGTTTGCACCGTTTGCAGCTCGTTTGCTCTTCGCAACACTAAATTTCCCATAAAAAATGTTTTACTCTTCATTCTCTTGCTTGCAATCAGATCGATCTTTGCTTTATACCGCTATTTTTTAAGATGGGTCATTTCCCTTGTTTCAATCAACATATCAAGTTGCTCTCTTCTCATTTCTTCATTTTTCTATACCTCATATTATTCCCTTTATTCGTAGCATTTCCCTAACTCTATCAATTGCATGGCCTTATTTCCATAAGTAAGCCTGAAAGGAGTCTTTCCAATAGCTGAATACATAGTCATTTTGTAAGACTACAAAAAACTTGGAAACTCCTTGACCCATTTTGCCTTGGCTTCATCCAATCTCTTTTATGGCCCATCAAGGATGATCCTATTCGCTAGTTTGGCTTGCCCATTCAACTGAAGGTGCTTAATAGAGGTGAATTTTTGTTTTACCCCTAACTTTCATTTTGAAACATGTGAAATTCATATTTTCATAATAGATGTAAAAATATGAATATATCATAGATAGAACTCTTGGAAATAGCCATTGGTGAACTACTTTCCATTATTGGATATGAGTATCATGGGTAGGCCATACCTATAATAAGCTTTTAGTATTTTTCTTATACTGAGCTTCATGTTTTAGAGGTTCTACTAGCAAATGATGTTTTTCCATACAAACTTTTGCACATTACTTGAGGTGATTGTTGCAATGGGCTTTGCCTCTATCCATTGAGTAAAGTAATCCACTATCACCACCACATATTTTAACTAATTGGGAGTGACCAAGAAAGGACATAGCAAATCAATCCCCCACTGGTCAAATGGCCAAGGAGTGAGGATGGACATTTTCTCAATAGCCGGCTATCTTCAAACTTTTACAAATTTCTAGTATTTTTTGTAGCTTTATACTAATTCCAGGGCATCCTATTTCATCTTTGGCCAAAAGTATCCTACCTAAATGGCCTTTAATATGATCACTGCTCCTACCCAGTGAGTGCCATAAATGCCTTCATGAATTTCTCTCAAAACATAATTAGCCTCTCCAGGACGGAAGCATTGTAATGACAAAAAGGAGAAATTCTTCTTATACAACTGCCTTCCCTCTACAAAAAGTGTGCTATTCTTTGCTCAACCTTCTTAGCATCTTTTTTATCCTCTAGTAATCATCCTTCTTCCAAGAACATTATGATTGTGGTTAGCCATGACTCTTCCTACTCTATACACATTATCTCATCAATGCAAGGAGCTTAACTGCTTTAGGCCTAGTTAACTTGTCCAATGTGTCTGCACACTCATTCTTTTTTGTTAGGACCCTTGTAAGTTCAACCTTGAATTCTTTCAATAAGCTCTTAGCTAAGCCCTCATATTTTGCTAGCATTGGATCTTTCACTTCATAATATCCCCTAACTTGGGCAATTACTGACTAGGAATTGCTTAAGACTTTTAGAGACTGTGCCCTATTTTTTTTGCTAATTTTAACCTTGCTATTAGTACTTCATATTCTACCTAGTTGTTTGTTGCCTTAAAATTAGATTTCATCAAGTACTCCAAGACCAAGTTGACGGGCCTTTCTAATATGACCCCTAATCCATTGCTTTTACTATTCAATGAACCATCAACGTACAATGTCCATGCTGGGCCTTCCAATCTAGGCTCTCCCACTTTTGCTAACTTAACTACAAAATCTACCAATGCCTGAGCTTTAACTACCTTCCTTGCTTCATAAATGAGTTCATACATAGAAAAATCCACTGCCCAAGCCACTAATCACCCTACTAGATCAGGCTTCTGCAAAACCTATCGAACTAGAGCATCGATTTTAATGGCCATTTAATGGCTCTGAAGATAAGGTTTTAATTTCCTAGACGTTGTTAGCAAGGCAAATGCCAATTTCTCTATCTTCTAGTACCTAACCTCAACACCGTGTAGTGTGCAACTTTGAAGTATATTGGTTTCTATTCCTCCTTATTTTCCCAGATGAGCAATGACCTTGCCGCTTTTGTTGTTGCTGCTAAGTAGATATATAATGTTTCCCCTAACTCTGGTCAAGTAAGTATGGGTGATCTGGATAGATACTTTTTTCACTCTTGAAAAGCTTGTTCACAATCATTAGTCCTTTCAAAATTATTAACATTCTTAAGCAACCTAAGAAAAGAGTGCATTTATTAGTTGACCTAGATGTAAAGAGCGCGAGAGCGGCAACCCTTCCATTAAGCATTCGCACTTCCTTCAATGTTTTTAGGCTTTTCATGTTGATTATGGCTTGGCACTTAGACGAGTTGGCCTTGATACCCCATTTGGTGATCATGAAACCCAATAAGTTACTAGCCTTTACTCCAAATATACATTTTTTTTATCCAACCTCATTTGAAACATTTTTAGAGTAGCAAAAGTCTCTTCAAGATTCTACTAATGTTGCTCTATGCTTCTTGCCTTAATAATTATATTATCTACATAGACTTCCATATTTCTCCCAATCTATTCCACAAAAACCTTTTTCATCATTCTCTGGTAAGTTGTTCCTATATTTTTCAAACTAAACAGCATAACTCTATAACAAAACGTCCCTTAATTAGTGATGAATGCCATTTTGCTCTTGTCCTTAGGAAGCATTCTCAACTGATTGTACCTTGAGAATACATCACCAAAGCTGACAATTTCGAAGCCCATAGTGCTATCTACTAGCTGGTCAATATTCGGGAGTGGATATAAGTCCTTAGGACAAGCCTTGTTAAGATCAATTAAAACTACGCACATTTGCCACCTTCCCATAGCTTTTTTTACCAAGACCACATTTGCCAACCACATAGTATGTGGGACTTCTCTAATGAACCTTGCCCTCAGCAAGTCTTCTACTTCTTCTTTTATTATTTTCTGCCACTCTAGTCTATGGCTTCTCTTCTTCTATTGAATAGGCTTTATGCTTAGGTCGATCAAAAGCTATTGGCAAGCTATCTTTGGGTTAATTCCTGGCATGTTATTTAGTGTCCAAGCAAATACCTCAATATGACTTTAGAGAGCTTTATTAATCATTCCCAATCTACCTCTCTCAAATCTACCCTGATTTTGACTGTCCTTTCATCACTGCCCCTGAAGAGCATTAAATATTCTGTCAAAATTGGGCCCTGGCCAGTGAGGGTTGTCCTACCAAAAGTCCAACAATGTAGAATCTACCATTTGACACTCACTTTTTTCCTCAGGTACCAACTTTATTCCACTAGTACTTTCATGTAGCATCACTAATGCCCCATTTCAATTGGAAACTTCATTAATAAATAGGGGGTGGAGACAATAGCTCTAGCTTGGTTCAACAATGGTTGTCCCAAGATAGCATTATAGGAGCTATTTGGGGTGGCTACCATAAGGAATGTAACATCCAGATTTTTCACTAGTGGTTGGGTTCCCAATGTCAGTCATATAGTCATTATCCTTCTACTTACACTTGTCCTACTGTGAAACCAACCAAAACACATGTGTAAGGCTTATACATACATATGGGAATATTCAAAGCATTAATAGTATGTAAATATAAAATATTACTGGAACTTACCTAATCAACTAGTATCTTGTTGACAATAAAGTTATGTAGTAAGGCTGAAATCACCATGGAATTGTCATGATCCCCATCAATATCCCTAAAGTCTTGTTTAGTGAAACAAATCATCTCATAGTGCTCTTTCCTTCTCTTTCCCTCCATGACCATGAATATCCTCAAATGTCTTTTTCTAGCAATGCTAGAAGCTCCTCCTAGCAAAACCTTCTACAATTATCTAACCATTCCCATGGTGGGGGAATCTATCATCACTTACTTGCCCTCCAACTAACGAGGTCGTGGGGAACGCTTGCTTTCTCTATCTTCCTTCTCCCCCTCTTTTGTACAAAACTTTTTGTATTTTGAAAAATGTCCTCACCTTATAAGCACTCCAAATTCAACCCTTAAAATAATACATTCATATTTGAGATGTCCATAGTCCTGATGGAATTTACAAAATTTGCATTGATCTGTCTGGCAGCACTTTCGTCACTTTGGTTAAGGGAACTTCATCAACTCGGCTATATAAACATCTTGTTCTTTACTACTGATCGATGCATTTAGTAACTGTACCTATTAAATTGCCCCTAAGGAGGCCCTTTCTCTCAATTTGAAGGTCTTTCTCTAGAAGTTGCATTATCAAATTATGTTCACTTAATTTGTTATTGAGCAAATTCAATCTCTTCAACATTGATGTATTTCTCTAAATGAGCCAAAAGCTTTGAAAAAGAAGTAGCAAGGCGCTTGGCTAGCAAAAGGGAGAAATGTCTTGATCAGAGTCCTTCATTGATCTGATGTATTGTTACTCCCTCAATGCATTAAAGTGAGCCAAATACTCTTTAAAGATCTTGTGCCACTTTGTTGAAAGTTAACCAAAGTACTTGAAGACTTCCAAGGTGCTTGACTAGTGGTGAAATACAAAGAAAATGCCTTGAAGATTTGCCAAAAACTACTAATTGACTACCTAGGCAAAGTGGTAAACCACCACAGCCAACCTTTTTTAGGGTAATGGAGAAGGCTTTACACATGATAGCATCTAAGGTGCCTGATAATAGCATTGACACATGAAATGCTTCTAAGTGCTCCTATGGGTTGGTTATTTCATCATATGAATCTATGTGGATTGGTGGTTTAAAGTAGTTAGGTAGTGGCGCAACAATCACATCCATTGAG
Organism: Saraca asoca; assembly: GCA_026873985.1. Classification (NCBI taxonomy): domain Eukaryota; kingdom Viridiplantae; phylum Streptophyta; class Magnoliopsida; order Fabales; family Fabaceae; genus Saraca; species Saraca asoca. Next base: position 12,773 of record JANHAO010002654.1, read on the forward strand.
AATAGGTGATTTTCTTCTTGGGAAGATGACAATTGCCTAGACCTTTAGGTGAGATACATGGTAAGGTTCAATGGGTCAAATGGTTCATAGGTGAGGGTGATATAGTGGAAGACATTGGCCATGTGCGACAAAGCAAAAAAACAAACATTGGGGACTAGTGGTCCAATTGGGGTTTGGATTTGGAATGTTTGTGGGAATGTGGTGTATGGGTTGGAAGGTAAGTGTGTAATTGTGATCCCCTACAAGGGAGCGATAGGAACCATAGAATGCATTGGCAAAAAAGGCAGGGGAAATAGTAGAAGGTGGTGTTCAGAAACATGGGGTGATTGAACTACTTAGAGTAAAGGTGAGGCGATTGGATTAACTTTCCTGAGAACATTGCTTGGAGGACTGAAGGATGATGAAGGCAGAGTGGACTGCTCTTGGGTGTGATGAAAAATGTTAAGCTTCTCCCTTAGCTAACAAAGCTGCTCCGCCAGAGTGTCACACTCAAGTTCAACTATAATCAAGTGAGCCTCCTCTACCATCTAGTCTCAATAGTGGTAATCCCTTGCTCACTCACAACTACAATGATTGTGACTAAAAGTGACAAAAAGTCATGAAATGGTTAAGAAAGCCATAGCCTATGCCAAATGAAACTTCGTCAGATATGATGCCAACCAGTGGTGAAGAAACTAGCCAAATGGTGACCTGAAAGTGACCTAAAAGCATAAGAAAGTCAGCCACACACAACAGAAGTGGTCCACCGAGCATGCAGCAGAGTTTCAATAAGTGTGTAAAATATAGTTTAGAAGAGGAATACTTGCTAGTATTTATAGGCATCTACTATACCATTTAGCATGCTCTTCAGTGAATGGGATGCTACCACATGTCTATAGCACATAGGCAACATCAGCGAGAATCTTACTAGGCAATTGCTAGTGTAATATTGTTCATGTGAGCCTTACGACACTCTTTATCATGCGTTAGTTGAGCAGTTGGAGCTTTAGGGTTCTCAACTGGCCTTGTGACTAAGGTCGTTAGACTATGTGGGAAAGCTGACCAGTAGTAGGTAACTCATGTTGAATATAAACTTCTCACCCAGCTCTAACCGATCAACCATAGGTCAAACGACCAAAAATAATGGACTAATTTAGATATATAAAATATTGTCACTTGATTTATATCTTATTTTATATTTATATTATCTTATTATATTGATAAAAAAATAAAATACATAACAATATCTAATATATTACTAATATAAATACAATTACGCCCTAATACATAAAATATAAAATATTGTCAATTTTCTTTCAATATAGCGACTCAATAATAATGATTATGACATTGGAAACTTTTGCAACACTTTAAACTTCAAGTGGCTTCGTTACTTGGATTGCTTCACTTAATAATTTGGGGTTCAACGAAGGATTCATGTAAAACAATCTTGAAATGGCTGCGATGTAAATGAAAGGTTAATCATCCGAAATAAAGGGATATTGAATCCAACAAAATTTCAATTCAACATTAATTTATGTTATAATACTATGACATTAATAAATAAAAATAAAAAGTTTTTAAATAAAACAAAAAGTTATTTTTATTTTTAAATAACTATATATTATGTTGGTTGGTATTTTGATAGGAAATGAATCAAATGATTTTTCATTGAATGATTGTTCATCTATTATATTTTAATGTAAATTAAGGGGCAACAAAGCTCTAACAATGATAGTTCAACTTGATGTTATTTAACAGAGTTAGAATTCGAATGTGGACTAACTAAATCAATGGATAGTTTTGATCCTATTGAAAATATTGATTTAAGTGAAGAAGACCCAATTATAACTAATATGGATAAAAACATTCATGCTTCTAGTGATAGTGACAATTCAAGTGGTAGTAATGTTGATTATTTAGTAGGCATCAATGACATTTAGAGTCTTATAGTTGATTAAACTTTTTTACTTAGGGATAGTAATAAGAGTAATTATTCCATATATTTCGATATAGAAAATCAAATTTTTGAGATTGACAATGATCATTCTTTTCTAAGTGAACTAGAAAGTTATTCTTATGGTTATTTGAACAATGTATCTATGTCTAACCGTGATGAGACTCACTATGATCATTCCATGCATGATACTATATATACTTGGAATAATCACATTAATAATTGTGTTGATAGTTATTTTCATTCTCAAACTGGCATTGATAGTTCCATTTTAAGTGATGGTGACAATAGTTCCATTTGTAGTGCAGATAGAAACAATAGTGAAAGTGAGAGTTCTAGTATAAGTATAAAAATTAGCAACACAAATAATAGTGCTTTAACCATAAGAGAAAATTCTAATGATCTAGATGAGACTCAAAATATAGTGATTTGTGGGTTTAAGGGGAAAATTGTTATGGATTAAATTATAAGAATTTTTTGAAATAAAAAATGAATATTTGTGAATAATGGTGGATATCATTTCAAAATGAACAATTCAGATAGAATTGAACTTCCAATTAATCTAGGTACTTGGAATCCTATTTATGAAGACATGGTCTCTCTGGATTCCATTCAATTTGATTTGGAGGAGCAACCCTTTCTAGTTCATATTGGTTCATGTCAAAGAAAGATAGAATTAATTGAGGCTGTTCAAATAGGATTAGGTCAACTAAATTGTATTCTTGTATCATTTGGGGTTATGGATTTTCAATTTATAAGGGGTGGTATGGGATATGTAGTAGTTGAGAAAATCACCTGTTTAATCAAATATGTTGCCAATCAATTTTTACCTCTTATTCTAGTGTGTGCTTCCAAAGGAACTTGTATATAAAAAGGAAGTTTGAGTTTGATGCAAATGGCTAAAATATCTTCTACTTTATATGATTATCAAACAAATAAAAAGTTATTCTAGGTATCAATCCTTACACCTCCTACTACTGGTGGGCTAACCGCTAATTTTGGTATGTTAGAGGATATCATCATTGTTAAATCCAAAGCTTACATTGCATTTGTGAGTAAAAGAGTAATTAAACAAACATTAAATAAGATAGTACTTGGAGGTTCACAAATGATTGAATTTTTATTTAATAAGGACTAATTCGATTCAATCACACCACGAAATCCTTAAAAGGCATTCTAAGTGTGTAATTTCAGCTCCATTTTTTCTTTCTTTTGAATGAAAATGAAATCAAGGAAAGCTTTAAACACTATCAAAAAATGTGTGATTTTTTATGGAAAAATTCATCGAAAATCATGAGATATCCATCTAAAGTGATGAATTTCTGACAAAAAATGATTGTCCATAAAATAATGTTAAAAATTATTTTCAATCGGACAAATCTATCCAAAATTCATTTTCCCTGGATTTTGAGGCAACAATTTTTTTCTTTTAAACTCTTTTTTTGTTGGTAATACATTAGAACTTTACCATAAATCGGCCTGCAAATTTGAAGGAACTTCGATTAAAAATCCACCAAGAAATTTATCCAAAAGATGTTGACAATTCATTGAAAAATCGTTAGAAAAAGGAAAAAAATTAAAATATTATTTCATTTAATTTTAAATCTTTAAAGTTTTATTAAAATTATTTTGATTAGTATTAAAATTTGATTTTAATATTTTTAAATTTAAATTCTAGAAATTAATATTTAATTATAATAAAAAATTAAAATACAATGCACAAGAATATATATAAACATATAAAATTAGTAAAATAATCCATAAATTGTATTCTTTAAATCAATGTATGAAATATATTATTCAAATAAAAATATAAAAATGTAACAACAACCCAAGATTGTCGAAGAACTGATCATCAATCACTGAATCCTAGGTGTCATGTTGTTGCAGCTATCTAGGACTTCCAATTGGTGGTAGTCAAACCATCAGTTAGGATGGCTGTAATGGTGGTCGCAGATACACATAGGGAGAAGGCAGCTAGTAGTAGGTAGAGAGCTTATGCTATTATGAATGCGAATGAGATGGAGAAGGAGTTGACAATAGAGTCTGACTCTACTACTACTGTTGAGTCATGAGGTGCTTTGTCTGAGCAAACAATTGAATCATCTATTACTGTATCTCAGTAGTAGCATGCATGATCTGGTCTAGCATAGCATGTGACATGCTGTTAGAGAGTGCTGCAACAAGCAATGAAATCATCCCTGTTATGGCCTTGGACCCCAAATGATAGACTTGGCCCTTCTTGGGTTATTAATTCCTGAACGCTAGGCAATCCAAAGTTTTCTTGACTAATATTCAAGAAAATAGTATCCTAAAAAAGAAGTCATAGAATTGGAGGAATTGTTCCTCTTGGATGAGATAATAATGGAATATCTAGAAACACGTTTACAAAATCTTCGTATCAAAATCTACAAAGACATGGTCCAATTGATCAAGATGCACAATCAGGATTGTATCCATATGATTTTGAACTTCTCAACAATATAATTTGTTTCGTTATGCTAAGTGCTTATTTGATTGCAAATAGTTAAGAACTTATTATTCTTAACTCTTGGGTTCAAGAATTCATATATAACTTAAGTGGCACAATAAAAACTTTTTCTATTCTCTTATTAGCTAATTTATATATAGGACTTCATTTGCCTCATGATTGGGAACTAATAATTGGTTTTGTTTACAAAGATTTTGGATTTGCTCATAATGAACAAATTCTATCTAGTCCTGTTTTCAATTTTCCAACCATTCTAGATGCCATTTTTAAATATTGGATTGTCCATTATTTAAATCATGTATCTTCATCACTTGTAGTGATTTATCATTTAATGAATGACTGAAAAAATGATCTTCTGATCCCATTATAATGTACTTTGTACAAAAGTTAAACATTAAAAATTTTACTTATTATTTTATTCTTATTTTTCTCTCTACGTGGATTCTTCATAATATTTCAATAAAGTTATTTCAATAAATAGTAGAATCATGGATAGGGAATTGTACAAGTGACCTACCAAATTTTATTGTAGAAATTTTCAAAATTAATAATTGAATCATGCAAACTAAAAATGTCATTTCTTATATAAAAGAAGAGATTACTCAATCCATTTTTGTATCACTCATGATATATATATATATATATAATAATTTGGGCACCTATTTCAATGCATATCTCATTTTCACACAACAAGGCTATGAAAATATGTGAGAAGCAATTGTTCATATTGTATGTGCCAATTATCATTTAGCTAATAAGCCCGTGGATGTCAAGGTTCCACAAGTGGTATTTCTTGATATTGTATTTGAAGCATTTGTTCAAATTCCTTATGATATGTAGGTGAAACAAATTCTTGCTAATGGTAAAAGGGAATCTTTGAATGTGGAGGCTATTCTTGTTTTATCGAAGGGGTTTGTGTTTTCCCCCCAATTATATTTCACCTAAGATTAAAGAAAATATAGGCAATTTGTCTTTTCAAAGCTATCGCCCCATAAAAAAATTATTCTTGTAGTGGGCCTTGTTCCTAATCAGAAATATAGTGAAATCACCTTTCATATTCTTTCCCTAGATTCCCTACTAAGAGAGATGTTCACATCTTAAAATATCCAATATATACATAGATGGGAACAGGGGGAGGGGTTAGATTTATCCCAATCGAAGTAAGACTAATAATAATGTTTACAATGCTACAACAACAGGTATAGTAAGCAAAAATATATGAAAAGAAAAGGGGCACCATATTGAATGCATCAGATGGATGTGAAGTGAATTATATTATAACTTTAGGACCAAAACATTTTGTTTCAAAGGGTGAATCTATCAAACTTGATTAATCATTAATGAGTAATCCTACTATGGGTGGATTTGCTGAAAGGGGTACAAAAATAGTACTTTAATATTCATTACATGTCCAAGGTCTCTGGTTCTTCTTGACCACTATTGGCAATTCCTTTTTCTTTCCCCTATTTTTGCTCCCATTTTCAGCCATTGAGGCCTTAAGCTCCATTAGTTACCAGCACCTCACCGCATGCAGCTACTCAACCATAAAAGCATTTCAATTAGTTGCTACTTCTTTTTGGCATTTCATAATTAGTATAGATGTGGGCTAAAGCTCCCTTGTTATGGTTGTCTAGAACTACATAAGAAAGAGGAAATTCAAATGCAAATAATAATCCTTTGAACTACCTACTAGTGATTGTGGCATCCTAAGTGGGTATTGTATCCTAATGCATTTTTTGACTTGCATGTATTAGCTATATTGTGTAGATTAAACCTTATGTAGTAACCTTAAATATGATAATATAATTTAATTTAATTAAAGAAGTAAATAGATAGTTAGTGTCTGCATAAGCTAGAAACTAATATAAGAAATCACAATATTCATTAAGTTTCTCTTTAAATTAATTGTTAGAGGTTAAACTAAAGTGATTTTGGAGTTAGAAATTTGCTCAAGTCTTTTCCCTTAAGTATGGCCTAGTTTTAGGAGTGCTTGGTTAGAATAGATTAACTAACTTAATTTATGAAAATTGAATATTTGAAGTTGATCTTGGTTGAATTGATTTACAGTAAATTGTAGAACTTTTGTGAAGTGCTTGGAAAAAGAGTGAGGCTGAGCACCAACTTCATAATTAGAGCTTGTGATTAAGGATAGTTTTGGCTTTGGTTGAGGATAGTGGATATCTTACTTTAACTTACAATACAAACTGTTAATTTTTATTTATACTTATGGACTTGTTTCCATATTTACATACTAGTGATGGGTTTTATTTCAGAATTATTTACTATAAATGTTTATATTTGTATTCAGCCTTATGATGTTTTAAAATCAATTAACTTATCAATATGATAAAAATTTGTTTATGAAAGATTAAGAGTTTGAATTACTTTTGAATGTGGGTGGAGATTGCCTTACGTTTTATATAAGTATCTATGAAAGCAATAGTAAAGTGAAATTTGAGTTTTGCTTAAATGACGATTTCAAAGTATTATTGCTATATTTTGAAGAAAATGATTGGTTTATGGTTTTCTTATATAAAAGTGTGATGTGGAAGTTTGATTGAAGCTTTAAGATATATTGAGTTTATTATGGATCCCTAGGAGTCCCCAAGTGCACTTGGAAACTTTTGACATGGCCATTATGGAAGATATACAAGAGGATATATGTGTGGAGTGGTATGGGGGAGTTTGGATGGATTATTGGGTTTGTTATATGTGATATTTGTTATTGTGGTCTTGGATTTGACATTAGACTTCAGAAAGGGATTTGACCATAATAACATCTATTTGATTGAATCAGGAATTTGACCGTTGTTCATATATTTGATATTGGATTGGTTGATTATGAAAAAATCCCATTGGATGCTATATGTTTTTTTGTCATAAAACTTATTTAAATTATTATGTTAATTGTATGTGTTTTCGTTAGTATTTTAGATCTCAATATAAGATCTATGCTTGTTTTAAATTAAAATTTACTTATGAATTGATTATTTTTGTTGATTCAATATAAGTAAAAGAATAACTTTATTTGGAAATTATTATATTTTCTTATGGATGATTATATTGATTATGCTATTTTTCCATGATTTGATAATTAAAAATGTAATTTATTATTTCAGGATTAAAAAGCTTTAATCCTAAATGTATGTTTAAAGCTTTTAACCTTTAATTTTATAATGTTTGATTTACTTTGAAGATGTAAGTTTTATTTGTCGTCAATAAATTATGTTTTTAAATTGCATGTTATAATAGATTATCTACTCTCTAAGTTCAAATGAACTCACTTCTCTTTATTTTCCATATTTTTCTAGGCTTTCAAAGATGAACTATGGTCACACATTTTTAACTATATTGTTAAACTCATTCGAGAGTTTATGGCATAATGGTAAGTAAATGGGCAGTTTGGAAAAAAGAAACTTGTCTTGGTTCCAAAAATATAGATCTTGCTCCATTTTTACAACTGCAAAATATATACTCTTTTGAAATAGATTGGATTCTTTTTTATTTGTAAAGCAGAAGTCTTTAAAGAAAGTTGTTTTTGAAGGCTTATTGGATAATCAAGAACTTAGTTTGAATTACTGATAAGAAGTGATATAGGATATCAGACTCAATTAGACAATTAATCTAAAATTCCAGCATAGTAGAATTATGGAATGTAGCAGAAATAGTTAAACAAGAAAACTATTATAGCAGAAACAATTTCCAACAATATTAGAATTGCAATGAATTTAGAATTTAGAATTGCAAGAGAATGAATTATAGTGTAGCAAAAAGTGTAGTAAAGAGATAATTAAGAACACCAATTTTTAAAGTGGTTCAACTTCAATTGAAACCATAGTTGAAGTTTACATTCACTAGATTAATCCTCAACCAAATAGCTACTTTTATTAACAATAACAAGAATTAATCAGGCTCTTGAATAGCCAACTCATACAACAAGATTTTGATTGGGCTCTTGCCTACCTAGAAGACAAGATTTAGTTTGGCTCTTGCTAACCTAGATACAATAATTCTTTTATCTAGTACAGAAAATGATTAACCTCATGACCTAGAGATATTCCAAGAATTCTTTATAATCTTCAACTAACTATAATAACCTCATAACTAAAGAAGATGCAAAGGGAAGAACAACCTCTTCCTTTGTATCATTGATTTCTATTAACCTAGAAATCTAAAATAGAATCAAGAATAGGGTAAGAAAATAAAATATCAAGATTTGGGATGAATATCTCAAATATCTAATGTGAATTCTCTACAAACTTGATTAAAGATCTTTTGAATTGATGAGATATATTGAGGTAGTGAAAGATCTGATAAAGCTTTGATAGCTCCCTATTCTTTACACTTGAAGAAATGTGATAGCTATGAAAACTAAATAAATTTGAAATAAGGATAGGAGTATTTATAGTTGTTATAATCGACTTTCAAAATAACTAACATTTAGTCTGTTGTTATATGTGAAAATCAACTAGGGCCGAGAGCGCTGATGAGAAGATCGAGACCAGCGAGAGAATCAGCTTGAGCGGTGCCCAGGATTGTTCTGGCGAGTCGCGAAGTGACCCCGTCGACCCCGCCTGGTGCCCGTAGGCATGGGATCGAACTCACTGTTCCTAAGGTTGGGCAAATGACCAAACGAGGTGTAGCCTGTGACCAAGGGCTCACCAAACAGAAGGATTAAATCATGTCCTATCCCAACAGACAAATGGGGCCCCCACCTATAGAAGACGACCTATAGCAGTCGAAAGTAGAAATCTAGTCTGCATCTTCCATCTTGTATAATAAATACTGATGTAATAGATTTACTGTATATGTAATTACTATTGTATTCTCCTCTCCTCTATAAATATGAGGAAGGAGCCCCCCTGCAGAGAGGGTGAAGAACTCTGTAAGCAGAAACTCTGCTAAAGCCATTTCTCAACATATTAATAGAATTTTCACCGTGAATGTAGGGTCTGGTACCGCACAGATTTAGCCAAATCACGTTAAACCCTGTGTCTTCTTCTCCACTCTTCCCTTCATCCTTGTTTACTTTGCTGCCCTATCATATCTGAATCGGATTCAGGCTTAAAATCCTGAAAAATCCCCTCCGTTGGCTGGAGTTTGTAGTATAACCAAAATCCAACATCAACATCTGTGAATCGATTCATAGTAGTTACCAACTAATAAATCAATTTGTGAATCAATTCATCTATGGATGTCATAAAGAAGTTCTTGACCAAATTGATACATGAATTGAATCATAATATTATAAGAATAGGTCTTGAATCAATTATCTAATCGATTCAAGAAAAATTCCTAACCTTTCGTAAGAAACATTTTCCAAAACTTTTCTTCATGAATCGATTATTGAATTGATTCAAATACATTTTCACAAGATCTTCAGCATAAATCAATTTGTGAATAGATTCACATAGTGAAAAATAGATCTTATAAAATTTGCATGTGAAAAATCATTTGAAACTTTTGTTTGAGAAATATTTAATTTTAGCTCACTTTAAGTGATTTATTTCTACCTCAATGTATCAATTATAAGAAATTTGCTTAAATCAAATTTGAATTGAATTCACTTACAAAAAATCTAAATAAAAAATAAAATAATTATTAAATCTAATTGTAGAACTTTTGAATCTCATACTCTTAGATCCTGCAAAAACAAATAACAAACATTGAAACATATTGTTAGATTCAAAATTATTTTTAACATCAAAGCCAAATAAGGAAAGGTAGCAAAGCAATCTCAAATGCTAACAACTTGGTCCATATGTGTTGTGTTGATGTGATTTGTTGTTACGTAATTTTTGTTGGACATACAGGTTTCTGGGTAGGGTGTATGGCCCTTCATCGTTGATTTGGCTTATGGCCTAGTGGCCAAAAAATAAAGGAGACTCCATCAAAATTTCAACAAGTTCCTAAGAAATTTTGTCATTTATAAGTTAATAAAAAATATGTGATTTTTGAGAAATTGTGTTTTATCTAAGCATATAATCATTTTGTGTGTGATTTTAACATTGTTTGTGACTTAAGTTTGTAGGATATCATTCTGCAATGATTTTCTATATCTCGTGCCCAAGATTAGGACATGATATTTGTGATCATCAAAATATTTTCTTAATCAATTTTGAATAAGGGAATTGATCATCACATATCACATGTCATGTAACAAGTTGCAAACTATTTAATAGAGTTGCATGATATTTTTCACAATAACTGCAATAAAAAAAACAGAAATTGAAAATTGTTTTTTTTAGCAAATTACAACTTCTATGGAAAAAAGTCATCTTTTTACAGAAGTTATAATTGTAAATAGCTTTATTATGACATAAATAATTATTTTTAAAAAGAGTTGAATTTCTTTGCAAAAATTGGAAAAAAAAAAACTACAAAATTTGCAAGTAATAAGTTGAAAGTTTTCTTAAAAAAAAAAAAAAAAAGTTACAACAATATAAGATAATGTACTTTTTCGATTATGATTAGAAGTTTTGCTGCATCAAGTTGCTGCTTCTTTTATAAAATGTTACAAAATTATGTATAAAAGTAGCAACAATGAATATATATATATATATTGAAAAAGTTTGTAATTTTTTCACAAATATTGTATCTTTTTCAGAAATAGTTGCAACTTAATTATATGTTTACAACATTTAAAAATGAATTGTGAAATATATCAAAATTTTGTAAGATTTTTGTTAAAAATTTTACCTTTCTTTATTGTATAGATATATAACTTAAAATTAAATTGTCAAATCATATTTTTTTACCATAAAAATCTAAGTATTCAATAGTATGATTACATGTAGTCAACCTTAGTAAACGTATACCTGCATTTTTATTGAACAGGTATTATAATCTTTACCTAGATTTGATGTCTAAATGTTGAGACCCACTACTTGATAATCTTATCTTTACATGCATCTTATTTCATATATTAATATTTATATCAATAATATATAAAATATTGCTAAATAATTTATGTTATATTTTATATTTATAGTATTTTATTATATTAGCAAAAAATATTTAATATATCATTAATATAAATATAGTTATATCAAGATATATGAAATATAAATATCTTATTAATATTATCAATTTTCTTTCATTACAGCTACTCAGCAATGATGATTGTGACATTGGAAACTGTTGCAGTACTATAAACTTCAAGTGGCGACGTTTTCCGCGTCAACTAGCTTGTTTCATCCATGAAAAACAGTCTTGAAATGGCAGAGGGAAACAAAAGGAAAATCATCCGAATCATAATTGATAGGGATATTGAAAACAACAAAACCCCCGAAACAAATGGCCCAATTATCCAAGTTCTGATATATACAATGAATTTGTACTCTCCCTTCTGACAACTGCTAAGTATTCATGTATTAATCGTTTACCTAAGTTCCTTTGACTAGTTACTCAATTCAAATCTGATCTGCTTAGGGTTAGGTACGTGTCAATTTGTCCACTTAGAAAACGTTTACGCAATATAGGTGTGATTTAAATAATATATAAGATAAGAGTTTTGTTATGGTATGCTTTTCATAAATTTTACGAAATATCAATACAAAAATTATAAAATTTATAATTTTTTATATAAGATCTTTATTTATAAAAAAGTTATAAGGGAGTATGAATTTTACTTATAATACATATATAAAAAATTGTAATTTTATTTTTCAAAATTACAAAAAAAAATTGAAAATTTTTAAATTTTTATGAAAAAATTGTAACTTTTGATAATAAAAAAATTTACAAAATTTTATATAAAAAGATATTACTTATAATGAAAAATTGTAGAATTACATATTAGTATGATTTTTTTAAGGGCGTATAGAATTATAAGCCAAAAGATAGTGTGTGCAAACAATAGAAAAAGACTTGATTACGTTAAAAAGTTGTTTTGTTCACATAAAGTTTCATAATAAGTATAACTTATAAAGGGATAGAAAATGCTTAAATTATTTAATTGGTTACTGACTTAGAAAGGAAAGAAATTCTATTTTTTATAAAATATAAAAAATTGCTTACTCGACCTTCTTAGATAAGTTCGACTTCTTATACTTTTAATTAAACAGAATATAAAACTATTCTTGTAAAATTTAAATAATAATAAGAGTAACCTTTTAAAAATTGATATAGTATCTTGATAAAAGAATATAATTTTTATATAAGATATTTTAATCATTTTGATAATATTTTCTAAAAATATATAATTGAATCAAATATTACATGAAAACTTACTTCTTATGAAATTTTATTTCTTCATTGTCAACCAAATAATTTTTAATACTTTCTAAAAAGTTTATTTAAAAACTTACTTCTTAAAAAACTTAACTTCTTAATTAATTCCTATATGAACCAAATAAGCCCTCAGTGTGTTTAAATTTTGTGTGCCAAACCAACTAGAAAAAAAGTACTTATAATTTTATTACATATTAATATATTATCTCTCGTTTAATTAATTATGTATTTCTTTTCTGGCGAAAAGACTTAAATACATTGAGTGTGTACTCAAATTTTTTCCCGAGCAACATTGCTTTCTAAGGAACTAAAAAAAAAAAAAAAAAAAAGAGGATGAAAGCCTTGAAATTCTCATATTGTACTACAATCCAGAATTTGGTAGTTATAGTATATATCTAGTTCCAAAACCACAGAAACCTTATCCAAATCCTTACCAATAACACCATTGACGTTTCTCGGACGAAGATCTCCCACTTGGACTCCTAGCTCTGGTGATATTTGCTTTCTTCCTTTTAATAAGATCTAAAGCTGCAAATGGCAAGAAAGGAAACCGCCTTTTATTTGTTTTAAAATCTAAATATTTTAAAATAAAAATTAACATAAACTACTAAATTGATATATAAAAAAATTAAAAAGACATCAAATTAATACTAAAAAATGTTTTTACTTAATTTTACATTAATTAATATAATTATTATCCTCTAATAAAATTTCTAGTAGCATATGTTTAATAACTCTTTTGCTCACACAAATGCTGAGTTGCAGCTTAAAATAAGTAATGAAAAGGATTATGGGCAACGATTTATTTGGTCGCAAGTTTTCTCCTAACAAAACTAATTTCTTATTTGTCCACCCTTTTCATGGATTCTAAAGGTAATTTCTGTTATTATCAAGTATATTAAAATAAAGTAAAGTTAATTTTTTTTTAATGAAGAGTGAAGATTTATGTAAAATTTAGTAGAGATTATAATGTAAATTTCAAAAGTAATACAAATTTGATGTTAAATATCTTTTTGTACTATTGTGATATCTTTTAATTATTTTTTAAATATTAATTTAGTAGTTTACTCTAAAAATCAATATATTTTTTAATTATAAAAAATTATAAAAACCGATATAACTAATATATATATATTTATTGTCACTGTGAAAAATGGTCGTAGACTGTTGATAGTCTAATGACGAAAAAAACTACTGACCCTTAAAATGGTTAAAAAAAATATTTAGCCTAATCTTAAATTGTTTTTTCAGTTAATGGAAAAAAAAAAAAAAGAACAAGAAACTTATTGTACAAATAATGGAAAAACGAAAAACGTGCTGGCAAAATTTTAAGTGAACACAATTAACTTAACCAGTGAGCATGCCATGTGTCAAGCTGTGATTTGTGAATTAGACCTTTCAAGTCCGTAAGAATCCACCTTAACCTAATCACTCCCTTGGCGTTTCTCTTGGGAAGAGAACTTGTAATTCTCTTCTTACGAAAACCAACACATACATTTACCAATGATATATATCTTCCCTGGCCCCAAGACAAACCAAAGTAGCAAAATGGAATTATCTCTGAATTTACTAAATTCTGCTGGAGTTGGATTCCTAACTCTGGTTCTACTTTCTCTCTTCATTTTACTAAAATCGAAAGCTGCAAATGGCAATGATCCACCTTTAGCTGAGGGTAAATGGCCTATAATTGGTCACCTCCCTTTGCTCACGGTTCTCAATTACCTCACATAAATCTGGGTTCCATGGCTGACAAATATGGACCCATTTTCACCATCAGGCTTGGGTTGGGTCGTGCTTTGGTGGTCAACAACTGGAAAACGGCTAAAGGATGCCTCATAACCAAAGACATAGCCGTATCCACGCGTCCTAGACTTGTAGCAATTCAACAACTGAGCTACAAACAAGCCATGTTTTGCTTCGCACCCTATGGCTCCTATTGGAGAGAAGTGCTTAAGATTGCTACTTTAGAGCTGCTATCCAATCGTCGGATCGAGCTACACAGAGATATTCGTGTTTCTGATGTAGAAACTTTCATTACAGAGCTCTTCCAAGCTTGGAAAAACAAAAAGGACGAGACAAGTCAATTAGCATTGGTGGAGATGAAGCAGTGGTTCGGAGAGGTGATACTGAATGCTGCTCTTCGAATGATTGCGGGGAAACGATATTTGAGAGCTTCAGAAGAGGCAGGACAATGTTTGAAAGCTACGGGGGATTACTTTTGTTAGATTATTTTAATAATCTATAGTGTCTCATGTAACTGATAAACTAACTTTTCATAAAAGATGGTCTAATGTGATAGTTGTTTGGTCTAATAGTAATTAAAGCTAGTGAGAGTTATTTTAAAATTTTAATTTAAAAATATAACTCTCTGTCCTCTCCCTTCATTATAAATAATTGTCTGCAGTTAGAGACAATATAAGAGAGAAAACATAAAAGAAGAGAAAAAAATCATATCATCACCATCAAAGATACAGAAAAGAGAAAGAAAGAGAGGGAAAAATTTACACAATAATATTGATCAAGAAATCATCATGGATTTAGGTAAGGTCTTTATCCCTTCATCAAATATAATAGTGAGAATTATGATATCCTAGATTCACTTACAGTTTTGTGTAGTTTTTTGCATGGTTGAATT
>JANHAO010002655.1:0-28064 GCA_026873985.1 Saraca asoca
TAATACATCATTGATCACTAAATATCATCCAATTGTTTATCATTTCTAAGGCTTAAAATCACAGACAAGGATCCTTGAAAATGATAATTAATGAAGCTAATCAGATTCAGCCCTCAAACAATCCATGAAATCTCAATGCATTGCTTGAAATTTCCTATTCTCTTCTAGTGTGATTATCAAGATCTCAATAACCATTTCAATATCTAACTAAAATGAATCCATTCATGTCAGATATTGTAGTAAAAACTAAGAGAAAAGGAAGAGAAATAACTCACATATTGAATGTAATGACAAACCAAAATCTTAGCATTAACTTCAAGTAGCATCCCTTGGTTTGGTTACAAGATTAACCCTACATAAGGGCTGGAAAAGATACAGAAAGGAAGGGAGAAAGATCTTGCTCTACCTTCATGAAAATGCTACCCTAAAAAGAGAGAAAAACTCACACAAAAACGCAGCAAAAAGTCTCTCTTGAAATGGCTTTCCTGGGTGGACAAAAGGGGACAACAATGCTGAGTTGGAAAGTAAGTTCAGTGGCAGTCTGAATGGCAGCACTGCTATTATGTTCTCAACTCCATTTTACAGGCTGCATTCCCACCCTTTTTCTTCTTCTTTTGTGTCTCCAGCTAGCTGCTTAATTTCTGGAGCAAAAGGTGCTCCAATGGGCCTTAGATCCAAGTCAATTTCGGGCTTCAAAAACCAGTTCTACATCAACCTAGTTTCATAGCATTCTGCCTCCAGGTTACAGCCAATATTTGGTGCCCATATTGTCCTTTTCAGCTTAGGAAGCCCTCATGAAAGTTGTGGCATTATGTCTTAGCTTCCATTTGGGCTTAGCGTGAGCTCATTTGGATCTCTATAGCTCAAGATATGGTCTGCTGAAGGCATGAAGGTCAGGCTGCCTAAGAGATAGAATTCTACAGTAACTGCAGTAAATTTATCTCCATATTCAGGTAACCAAATGATGGATTCAGTTCTTATAGTCTTCATAAGAGTTGTAGACTATCTCTTGGCTTTCCGGCAAGACATGAATCACATTAATTGGACAAGTATAGCTAAAGTTATGCAAGAATTACAGAAATTGCTTAATTTGGCCGAAAACGTAGAAATTTGCAAAATAATGCCAACTCCAAATCCCAAATACATATTAACTCAGTTGGGATTAATTCATTTAAGCTCTTAAAATGCTAAGTATAAGGGTAAATAAATATGTCAAATCTTGTGTTATCAACGACATAACTGGCAATAAACTCTACCTGCATAGTAGAAGAGGTAACTAATGTTTGTTTCTTGCTTTGCGATGATATCGCACCTCCAACCATCATGACAATATAGCCTGAGGTTGATTTCCTATCATTAAGGCACTCAAAAAAATATGAGTCAATGTACCCTACTATCTCTAAGCATTTATCAGATTGAGCACAGGAGATAGCTTCTTGGAAATTCTTAGGATCAATCACATCCCCGATGTCATAAGCATTCTCACTTAGATAAACCACAAAATCATTAGAAATGGCAGGCCGTCTCTCTCTAACTGATCTCCTTACAAGCATTTAATCGACATGTTTAGAAGGTTGGGAAGCCTCAATCATAGCAAGAGTATCAGTTACATTCTCTACTGGAATATTAACTCCAACAGGAGTCACAAGCAAGATGTGGTTCTGATAAATCAGTAAAGGCAAGGAAACTGTCTCTGGCAAAGCAGCACTAGACTCAATTAATGGAACAACAGCATCTGCCACATCAACCTCTAGAAATTTTGCATTTATTGATTCCACAATCCTAGTACCCCTACTAGGACAATTGAACCTGTATCCTTTTACATGGTCCAGATATTCAATGAAAAAGCAACAACTTGTTTTAGGGTCTGTCTTTTTCTTCATGTGATTATAGATTCTCACTTTTGTAGGGCAATCCTAGACACAAAGATGGTTTAGGCTAGGCTTTCTACCCGTTCGAAGTTCAAAAGGTGTTTTAGGAAGGGATTTGTTAGGAACTTTGTTTAGGATGTAAAGTGCAATCTTCAAGGCTTCATCCCATAAAAATTCTGGCAAGTTTGACCTACTCCTCATCATGTCTTTCAATCTACAATTATACCTTTTGGCTACACCATTTTGTTCAGAACTTCTAGGCATGGTGTATTGTGGAACAATTCCACAATCCTGCAAGAATCGTGCTGGTCCTATGTGCTATCTAACAGCATCATATCTACCATAATATTCTTCGCGATGATCAGATCTCATTATCTTGATGACATTTCCTAATTGTTTCTCTACTTCATTTTAAAAACTTTAAATTTATCAAATGACTTTAAATTTATCAAATGCATTAGATTTTTCTTTAATCAAATAGAGATAACCAAATCAGGAAAAAATCATCAATCATGGTGATAAAATACTTGTTACCATAAATACTTGGAGACAACTGTCCATTGATGTCAGTGTGAATTATTTCCAAAAGACTTGAACTTCTTGTTGCACCTTTCTTTTTGATTTTATTGAATTTTCCCCTAATGCAATCAACTTAAGTGCCTAAATCACTAAAATCTAAGGGAGGCAAAACATTTGCTTTAATTAATCTATCAACCCTTTTCCTAGAAATGTAACCTAAGTGCTCGTGCCACAACAAAAAAGATTTTTCCTTGATTTGAGATCTTTTAGCAATAGAATTTTCAACATGAAGCAATGTGGAAACATTATAAAAAACTAAAGGCAATTTGTATAAACAATCAACTAAGGATCCGTAACCAACAATTTAGGAATTTAGCATCAAATTTATTTTTCTATTGCTAAAAGAAACATTAAAACCAACATTGTCTAAACAAGAAACAGAAATCAAATTCCTTCTAAAGAAAGGTACATAAAAAGTATCTTTGAAAATAAGTTCAAATCCTAATGCTAATATTAAGCTAACATCTCCAACTGACTCCACCGTGACTTCAAGATCAGTTCCCACCCTCAGTTTGCTTTCTTTTATTCTAGGTTTCCTTAGATTTTTGAACCCTTGTAAAGACACAGCAACATGGGTTGAAGAACCACTATCAAGCCACCAAGAATTTATAGGCACATCAATTAGGTTGGATTCAAAACAAACAAAAGCTAAAGGATTACCTCCTAATTTCTACTTGTATTCAATCTAAGCCTTGAGTTTTGCACATTCACTCTTTTTGTGCCCTTTGTTCTTACACCAAAAACACTAGATAGATTTCTCGAAATTACCTAGTTTTGGACCTCCAACATTGTGGTTTTGATTATTACCTGATTTCTTTGAAACTTGATTTTTATTATGATTTGCAAGTCAATTTCTCTTACGTTTCCAATTACCTTTGCCCTTGCCAGAATGGGGTTTACCTTGAACAATTAGCAGGGATATTTCACTCCTCTCTTTCCTCAGTTTCTCTTCCTCGGCCACACACTTTGGAATCAGCTCATTGATGGACCATTTCTCACTAAAGGTATTATAGGCTATTTTAATCTGGGTGAACTCAATAGGTAGGCAATTTATGGCATGAGAGACTATATAGTTTTCAATTAGGTCAATATCATGGGCTTTCAGCTTGGTCTTAAGATGAACCATTTTCAGAATGAATTTCCTTACCCCCCTTATGTTGTCATACCTTATGTCACTTAACTATTTCATCAGACATCCGACTTTAGCATTGTCGAATACTTGGTATCTATCACCTAGAGCAGCTAAGAATTCTTTTGCACTTGTGGTCTCAGGCAAACCACTCAGTAAATGCTCAGAAACTATCCTTTTAGTTGCAATCAAAGAGAGTCTATTGGACCTCTCTCACTTAGCTAGAAGTTCTCTCTGCTCATGTGTCCTCCTTTCATTAGGAACAATTGGCCTATCCTCTCTTAGGGCCATATCCAGATCAGCTATTCCTAGAGAAAACTCTATGTCCTACTTTCATTTGCTAAAGTTTGATCTATTAGCATCTCGATTGATGTAAAATAGTTATTCATTGAAAAAGTAACTGTTGCCACAAAATAGAAATGCATTAGAATAAACAATAAAGGCAAAATTTAGCTTCAAATTAAAATAAACTATCATTATGAGGATAACTTAACATTACACATTCCCCTTTGGGCAAAATGTGCAACCATGATTAGGACCTCAGATGAGTTAATCAATGAGAATACACTAGGTTTGAAAATCCATCCCTTTTGGGCAGACAAATTTTCTAGACTAATGCATTCCCCAATAACTGAATCCACTTTTAAAGCTCCTAATTAAAACACTTAATAACCCCATTTGGGTAGGCAATTGTCTGCAATAACTAGAAACATTCCTCTAATATTAAAAATTTCATAAACTAATATGAGTAATCTCACTGTGGTGGTAATTACACAGAGCAATTTATGAAAAGTTTTAATAAGGAACTAGTTTCTCTTGCCTAAAACACATTAAAATCAAATTTCATAGCATTCTTGAAAGTTTTCACTTCAACAGTCTAGATCAAACTATGCAAAACATTTTATTTGGCACCGACATCAAGAGTATAGCTTAATGAATTAACTAGGATGGAAAAATTTTAGGAAATAGCCTAACATGTGCCTTCATGAGCCACTATGCACCTTTACCCACCACCTAGGCATTGCTATAAATCGTCACACTCCACCACGCACTGCCAGAAGCTTTCATGCGTTGCCACATGTTGAAAAAAACCTTCACACGCCACCACGCATTAGCAAAAGCTTTCATGCACCGATAACTTAGCCCACTCACCCATACGCCCACGCATTAGCACACCTCCACAAGTGCTTATGAGCATGTGTAATGCACATGCCTCGTCTTCAACCTTAGATGGGTCAGCCTGACTGTAGGCACAACCCAACTACTAGAAAATGGGTTGGGTAGTTTTTCTGGTGTTTTTCACCTCTTTCTATTCCAATTTTTTGTTTTATTGATCCACAACTATATTTTGGATAAATTTGCGTTAAAAGTTTTAGAGATTATTAAGGTTTTTCCTAGATCTTTAGCTCAATTAAATCAAAACTACTCTAGGCATAAATTGAAGGCCTCATCCAAAATTTGATTCAATTTTTTTGTGGGTTTTGTTCATGACTATCAGGAATATAGTCTAGATATTATCTGGGACATCAATTCTTACTGGAATGATGAAATTGAAATTTAGGTTTAAAAATGCTGATTCTTATTTTGAAAATTGAAATGTTAATTCCTTTCTTAATACTCCATAAAAAATGGAAATTTTTATTTCAAAGAATTCAAAATATTACGATCTATCAAAGCCCTAACTTATCAGATCTCAATTTTACAGAAGTCATACAAATTAAAATTACAACTTTAATTATATGATTAAAAGAGAAATGAAAATAAATTATATGATGAGATCCATGCATTTCATCAGATTCTAAATTATGCAAGCCCTAGCTCTGATACCAGATATAAGCAAAATTAACAATTGAATTGCATGAATTGGAATATTGAAAAATTGAATGCATACTTGTTGAGGCTATGATCAACTATACTCACATGTAATCAAATTGATTCCTTATATGCAATCTGTACATGTAAATGACTAGGAACTTTCTCTATAGCTCACACTATCTTCAAGCACGCTCTAGATGGGGAGAAGAGATCAGATAGACTAACAATCACTTGAGTGTAGAGGGTACCTAGCCTATATATTAACCCTAATGCCCTCTCATCTTGGGCTTTAGGGTTAAGGTCTACACTATTAGACCCACACTAATCATCAACAAATGTCCTAGTCTAATGCATATGAATCGCCTTAATAGTTTAAAGGACTATCTTTTGCATCTACTTACAGACTATATTTTAGCCCACTTATTTTTACAAAATAAAATCATAATTATTTGTAGCTCATTAGAAGAATTATAAGAAAAAAAAAATTTCTTATGAAGTTAGCACGGTATATGAAGGAGAAGAAGAATAGGACCATGAAGAGAAAGGGGAAGATGAAGAAGTGGACAAAGAGTCATTAAGGAGAAGAGGATATGTTCAGTTGATAAGCTTAGTGCTGCAGCCATCAATCTCTACAACACAAGCTCTTTGACAAACATGGCCAAGAAAAGTCCAAACCGGGATGATAATTGTTTGAAGGACACATTGGAAGATGGCAAGGAAAGTGCATCTTCTAGATTATTGAGAATTCAAAATATATTCACTCTTTGTGGAAAAAACAGAGAGCTCTCCCAGCACATTGGAACCCCAATACCTAAAAAGACAGTCTGAAACCTTTGGTTTCAAGTTATCTCCTGTGAAGAATACAAGTGAGAAGGATTAGTGGATCCACAAGGAAAACATGGAACCACAATTTGTTTTGGGAAATTAACTTCAATGGTTTGGACTGAAAAATGAAAAGGGTGTATGGTTTCGTGGATGATTGTAGATGTTATTTTTACAGAGAAACTTGCTTGTCTGTCTGGCTGTAAATGCAATTTATTGGTTACTTCTTACACCTGTTATTCCCTGTTTATTCACAACATTAAAGCAATAATAATAATAATAATAAGAAAAAAGAAAAAACACCCTCAGAGTTGGGATTTTAATCACAGTAAAGAAATTTACCAATCTGCAGAATTTATGTACAATAGTTGGTTAAAATGGTCTAAACACATGTTACCACTCTCATAAGTTATTCTGGAAGTTAACTAAAATAGTGTCTCCCGATGAACAGAGAGTATATGAATGGCAAGCCCAGTGATACCGGAATTGGTCCCTACATCTCTGAGATTTTAGCAGTTTCAGAGAAATACAGAGGAACCCCCATCATTTCTTTCTTATCGGAAAGTGTGAAAGGTCGATTTGATTCTCAACAGCCAAACCGAAAAAGAAGCTTATCCTTGAGAAATATCATAATATATAGTAGTTTAAGATATGGAAATGCTTCTATAAATTTGTAATGTTTTTTCTAGAAGAAAATTGTAATTTGCAACAGTGATTTAAAAAAAAATCATAACTTTTCATAAAATAAACTTGCATGTACACGTTTAAAAAAAAAAAAAAAACAAAGTTCGCAAAGCATACTCCTTCTAAAGAAATCTTGAGTCTCTGACGTGTATGTTACACCATTATTTTTTAATAAGTTTTAAAAAAGATACTTTTCAGATGATCTTATAATCTTTTTCATAAAAACTTACCGTATAATAAAGCCACATCAATTATTATTATACGAATTATTTCACTCAACGTATAAACGACAACTCACTTCTGTTTAGCGGAAAAATAAAAAACGACAACTCACTCCCTGCGGATTGCTGAACGGCCATCACGATTCACACAACCATAAAACCAACAAATCGTTAAAGCTTGCTTGGTGAACAAGCTTCTGCATATATAATCCCAAGGCCGCCGTTCACCGCCGTGTAGAGACTAGAAAGAGTAGTGCTCTTCTGTGGTTTTGCCGTGGAAGATATGCAGTCAAGTTCATTGCTTTCTCGAGAGAATGCGAATCTTCCTCAGGATTCTGCAAATGCTGCTGAAGAAGAGGTCATGGTCTTGCTTAATATTTTATTAGAAATTTGAGATTGTTTCTACGTATGGATTACTTAGTACTGAATTCTATTCAAGTTGTGTCATTTCTTTGATTCTACTTTTGGAAATAGTAAGCCGAAGGTTGGCATTTCACTTGAATGATACAAATTGCAAGATTTGAATGTGAAGCAGTTCTTGAAATTCCATATTTCGATAGGGTTAGAAGTTCCTAAAAGAAGATTTGAAATGATACCAAATGTATATGAATGTTCTGAATAACAAGGCTGAATTCAACCGGGTAAAGTAAATCGTATTTGGTCTGACTGTGTGGCCCCATTTGGTGAAAATTGATATTCTTTTTCTTTCCCAAAAGACTGATTTTACTAGCATTTGGTCAACCACTTCTTCCTGAATTGATTTAATTATAAATTATAATTTCTTTATAAGATTTTGGAACGATGATTATTTTTAAGACTTTAATTTTCAGTCTATTTTGGTACAAACCTGCACGATTGAATATGGGGTATATTGCATGGCGTGGTTTTAGCATTATATTCTATAAATGGTTTTGAACTTTTTGCTTTGCAGTTCCTGATCTTGAAGTGCATTTTTGACACTGAAATGTTATACATTTAATGTTCTTTTGAGTACTAGTTGTACATATTTCTACATTTTTAGTTTTTACCGTATGTTCTACATCATCCTATAGAATAGTGCCTTTACTCCCAAAAAACTACTTCTGTATCGAAAGGCAATTCACAAGTCAATCAAGAGTTATTATTAATTAACTGCTCATACTGTGAAGCATCTGTTGGCTCTAAATTGGAGTGAGGAGTCTGCCGATGTGTATAGAAGTTGATTTGGGAGTAGCATTATGTCATTATCCTTCAATCCATTCTGAATGTGCCTATATACAAACAGGTTTGTAGGTAAACTTTGATTAATCTAGATAAGAATGACAGATTTTCCAGCTGTGGTGTCCCAATATTTATAGTGAATAAAATTTTTCATCCGATGTTAATGATGGAAGTATATATTCATGCATTGGAGGATGGTAGTATATAGTATGTGGTGGTTATTGCCTAGAGTTATCATATGAAAACATGTGATTTATTTTAATCCATTAAGCAGGCGTTAACACTGATTTTCCCCTTAGCTTGTGAGAAAAACAAATTTTAGCTTAAATTATGAAGCAAATCTTTATGTTCAAACTCTAAGGAAGCAGTGTTCTCTGCATTAAGAGAAAATTTCATCAGGCAAAACAATGTCAAGTTTGAATATCTCTGCGTTCATGATTGCAATTTGGTTTAGGGTATAAATTGAATTTGCTTTTATAGGTTGTTCATTTCTTAATCTTTTCTTTAGGCCTTTTTGTATTTATACAGAGTTTTCTCCTTGGAGATAAATATATACTTGAAGATCATGAAAACAGTGCCTTTTGTGGTTAAGAGATCTGAGACAGGTAAAAATCTCAAAGCAATGATCCATGCAAAGTTCAGATATTCCCAAAATATTCAGGAACTCTTCTTCACTGACGAAAGGCCTGCAGACACCCAGACACTTGTTGACTGTCGCATTGAGAAGGATTCCGCAGTCAACCTCATTGTCCAGAATTCTGAAACTATAAAAATATATATCAGATTAATCTTGGATCAGAAAACCATTCTTGTGGAAGCTACAACCTGTAAGACAGTGAAGAAAATCAAAACAGAGATTCAGAACATTGTCAAAATTCAGCCAGAGGAATTCACTCTTTTCTATGATGGTAAAGTGCTTAAAGACGGTAGCATTCTGGCCTCTCTCAAAGGGCCAAGTGACTCAGCATTTTATCTGGTGTTAACTCCAAAAGAAGTGATCCCAATTTATGTGAGAAAACCAGATGGACACCTTGTCAAACTTGAAGTCAAAATTGTGTTCACTATTCGAGATGTGAAAACAATTTTTAGTAGCATGACCAGTGTCCCCTGGAGTGACTTCTATTTAGCATTTTCTGGAGGCAAGCTTGAAGACTGTCTTACCTGGGCTTGCTATGACATTAAAGAAGGATCAATATTGGATTTGTTGTCTCAAGAATTTCAGATATTTAGCAAGCCTCTGACTAGGATGACAATTACTCGAGGTTAACCAAGGTGATACTATCAAAGCATTGAAATTGAAATTTTGCCAAAAGATGAAGAATCCTACCCCCATTGTTCAGTGACTTAGACATGGCTGGTATGAGTTCTTAGATGATCAGAATGTGGCAGATTATGGCATCCACAAGGACTCCACACTTTTTGAACTCTGAATCCCTTGTGAAATATACTAAAGAGGTAGTTGATACTGAAATGCAAGAAAAAATGTATTGGCAAACTATATGAGAAGCAATTTTAGCTTCTCCAAGAGCTTGATATGTCATTAGAAGACAAATAACAACCAAAGAAGTACTTCTACCTTTCATAATAGATAATTACGGAAAAAAGATGGTAATAGGTTTCATCTGCTGTTTGACACAAATGAAATAGTGTGGATGCACCCTTTCTTTATAATAGTTCCTGTTGACGATAAAATTTGATAAACCCAAATATCAGTCAATCAGATGAGTTCTTTGAATCCCCAAACTGCAGTCTGGTTGTGGAAATGCAAGAGAACAGTAAAAGCCAGAAGGAGGAGGAAGTGCTAGGATGAACACCAGAAGACCTTTTTAATGTGATTTGCCAAAGGTCTGTTCACTGACCATTACGTCCATGAATGATTTTATTGACATGGAGGGAGTTTAGTAGAGTTATAGTATACATGTTTCAACCTAAACTAAATTGCTTTATAATGATCTCCCTCCTTCTATTTATACAGGTTAGGAGATTACAAATGTAATTTAACAAATTGTATATCTGTCTTATCTGTCGAATGGGCAATAAATACAAGGCAACTTGCTACCAGTCTTTGGAGGCTGATATGTCGATTGAGGATGTGTGCCTCTGGATGATGACTAGATTTTAGTGTCCTGTTCCCATGCCCGAATTGATCACTTGGTGACCTGGGCCTGTGCTGGGTGATCTAGTGACTTGGGTGATTTGGTGGGTGGCCTTTCACCCCGTGATCTGAACTTGTGGCCTATGACCCAGTGCCTTTGTCTAGTGATTTCAACCTTGCTAGAGCTTGGCTTCTTTCTTTTGGACTCGTTTCATTAGGCTCTTAGTAGCCCATTTTTCACAAATCCAATTTTTACCCATAACAATTCCCAACAAAAATTTATATTGTATATATTATCTAGAATTGTTTGTAATTAGTGTAGTTGTTTATGTTTTTGCACCTTTGATTATACATTTTAAAATCAATTTTTATGTTTTATAATGATAGATATCAAGCACATCAAGTTTTATTTAATTTGAAATTATGAAATATCTATTTTAAATAGTATTTGTAACAATAATGTTCAAAATAATTTTTATAATTTGAAAATAGAATGAATGAAATAACAATATTAATATATTATATCTAATATAAAATAATAAATATTAAAAATTGTATAATATTTTTGTTCGAGTACTGTATACTAATCTATGCTAGTTATATCAATATGTATTGAACCTAAAAGGGGCTCTTAGTGCACCCACTTAAAGTTGACAAATTACTAGCAAAGGGGGGAAATGGTAAACAAAGGGTTATATTTTCTCACGCAATTGAAAACAATTTTATATATACATCTGCGACTTACAAGTTTTATGATTTTTTTTAGACAATTTTTGAAGCTTTTTCAATATAAGTAGAATTTTTTTTTTTATATAAAAACTTACAAATTTTTGAAAATTTTTATCTTATAATTTTTTGTATATTTATTACATGCAAAGGCTGAATAAATATATAACATTTTTTGAAAGAATGAGAAAAGTATGAAATGTTTTAATAAGAGTTATAAATGATTATAAAAATTTGTCAACAAGGGGTGTTTGCATGAAGGCACATCCCATAAAAATTTAAAACGAAAGCTGTGAGATTGAACATACAATAATGTTCTACTATTGCAAATACATGAGATTCAACATACAAATGGATTACATTCGTTTTTATTTAAATATAATATTTTATTTCAATTTGTAATATATAAATAAAATCAAATCAAGTGCTTAAGTGAATATTGAAAATCCTAACTAGCACATAGGATTTCAATGAAATTTTAAATTGATAATTTTTTAAGAACAGTAAGTATGTCAAAGTGATATTTACATCACAAAATGTGGTTGTTGTTGCATTTTAAATGTGTTATATAATTTGCACGTTTTCTAGAATAGAATAGTAAGGTGAATCATACTATTTTTTTTTCTAGTCTTGAAGCTCGATGAACTTCTTTAAGCCAATCAATATTTTTAATTTTCAATTTGATAGAAATTGTCAATTTGAAATTAATTTGATCTAATTTGTTATTAGATTGGTCAAAAAAGAATATTATAATCGAGAGGTATCAAATATGAGTAATTTGTATATTATGAACACCAAAATTGGAATTAAGTCAATAAATTATATGTAGGTCATATGATATAGCAAGTCACTTAATACACATACAATATTCAGATTCTGACCCAAGACATTGAAGAGAAGAAAAATCTTAAGACAATATTAGATGTAGCTATTGTGAGACTGCCTTCAAACTCAACGATTGCATTCAGTTTTGATTCACTTCCTCCATTTACTCTTTTTAGTTATGATTTGAGCATGCATTAAGTGGTCCTTACCTAATATAAATTCCCTCTTCCTCTTGACAATCATGTTCTGATGAGATGACATTGGTTTTACCTTCTATATATTTAGAAGATTGTAAAGGGTCCCGTGCTTTGTTAATTTTGACTCTTACACCATCTCTAAGGAATTTTAAATAAGTATGAAGGTCCTTTGCTCTTAGCTTGGAAACACAATAAAATTTTATGACAATAACTGGAGATACAATCCTTCTTTCCATTGTACTTACATACTTGAATATGCTAATTTTCCATTTAAGAGCTTGCACCTGTACCATTAAAAATACAGACATATAATCCACTTCCATTGTTAAAATTGATAAAAACACTAAGTTGCTGATGAGGGAGTAAAATATTGCATAGAACTATAGTTTAAAGAATACATTGCCCAACGTTAAAATACATTATATAAATTAAAGAAGTTCTATAATGAAGAAATTTCGTGTAATTTAGTCTTAACTTTATTAAATAAATTAAATTAAGCCAAAATTTTAAAAGAAAATCACAATTTATCTGCATATAGTTTGAACTTATTTTATATTGTATATGTGTAGTTTAAAAAGTGACATCACATGTGATTAATTTTGTTAACATAAATTTCGACTGAACTAAAATTCCATAATTTTTTAATGGAATTATACTTGAGCATTATGCAATCTTTTTTTTTTTTTTTCACCTTTATCTGGAATTATCCTTCTGTGTATTTGCACGTGGATTCAATTTTTTACACTGTTAATCACTTTCGATTTTGAAGAGAAAAACACATAATTAATATATACATGAATCCAATTTTTTTTTACACAAGACATATCAATAGAGGTGTCAAATGAATCAGTATGTACAAACCCGCTGTAAACGGATTGATACAAACTAGTCTACAAAATATGCAAACTGTCATTTTGACAATTTAAATTTTAATGTGAGTGATCTGAAGGAATGCAGGCCTAACAGACCTACCTATATCTTATTGGGTCTCAATTTGAAAGGTCTTAATCCACATTTTTTTATGGACTAATTGGCCTGTCTACAAACTGTGACCAATTTGATAAGTCCACCCATCACTTTTAAAGTGTATTTCTATCCTGTTACACCAATATACTAAATGTAATTAAGTCTTTCCTCATTTTAAATTAAAAAATAGTTTTATGGAGAGTAGAGGTTCAAGGTTAAGTAATTTTATCATCGGATGACTTTTCCAATATTGAGGTTTGTTCCTTTTATTTGACTTAATCCCCTCCATCCAACTATACCCCTTAAATAAACATAAACACCACATCAATCATTAACGCTTGAAATACCATGAGTCCATGACTCTATATTGTAACTTGTAAATATCAATTTGAGACTAATTAACATTTTCATCCTTTGAAGATACTAACTTTCTTAATTTATCGTTTAAAAGTAAAGTTTTTTAATTTTATTATTTAATATTTTAATTTAAATCAATTATATTATATTATTATTTACCTGTTAAATTAGTAACCAAAAAAATTGACATCACTTAAAAAAATTAACATATGTCCATTAGAATATGACATAGAAATAATGTGTGGACTTCAAAAATAAAAGCTCATTAATGTATAAAAAATGTTGAAAGATGAATTACATGACTTCAAAAATAAAATCAATTTTGTGATTTTATGGACAAGAACATATTATGTTTGGTTGTTATAGTGAATTTGTCATTATGGATATTTGTTATTGTGTTTTTTTATATAATTATTGTGGCTCTTGATTTATTTTTGTGATTCTATATATGATTTTATGGTTTTTTCAAGTTTCCAATGAATTTATCTTTTGAAGAAACAAAGACCTTGTTTCTTGGTAACGTCCATGTGTTTTATTTTGCTAGCCATGTTTTTGTGCATTGTAGATATATTTTTATGATTCTTTTAAAGTCCATATTCATATGCTTTATTTTGTTGGCTGGAGAAGGAGAATATGGCAAAAAGCATAAAAAAATAGTCCATGAGATGAGAGTTTATTGAGTTTTGTTTTGTTTTGTTTTTATATATCTAGGGTTAGTTTATTTATATTAAGAAAATTTTAAATTCATCTAATTTTTCATGTCATAGGTTAACAAACAAATGACAACTTCATCAACGGGCCATTTGGTTCAACTTGGGGAAATGTAAAGGGAATAGAATCAAATAAAGAGAAGTAATGCTAATGGTAATTATTATTTTTTGATTTGTTTGGTTCAATTAGGGAATAGAATTTTACTATTTATGATTTCATTTCTTATTGTTTGGTTGGGTGGTGGTCAATAACGAAGAATAGTGGTCAACGATGGTAAGTGATGGTTACACATTTTTATTTGGTTTTGTTGCTAAAAAATAATTTTAATTTATATCACAATCTAATTATATACTTGAGTGTTTGTTTTTTTACAGGATTCAATATTGCTCAAGTTTGATCAAAAGATCAATATTAGTACTAAGTCTTTTCTTTGATTTCATATGATCTTTTGTAAGTAAATTCTAAATCAATTTGATCCACCTATGCCTCATAAAACAATTTAATTTGAGATAACAATAATTAGTTTTAAATGAATTTTTGATCAAAAGAATTCAAATAAAGTTTTCTATGTGTTTTTTCACAAGTGAAACTTTCATAAAATCTATTTTACACTTTGTGAATTGATTCATATTAAAAAACTTGTGAAATAAACTTGAATCGATTTACCAATTCATTCACTTAGAAAAACTTTTCTTATCGAAGGTTTGGAATTTTTTTTGAATCAATTTCCTAATCGATTCAACATCGACTTTTAAAACACTTTGATTCAATTGCTTAATTGATTCGATTATGAATTTTTACATATGTTGATTTAATTCATCAATCGATTCTGTCATGAATTTTTACATAACCTGAATCTATTCATAAATTAATTAGTTTGTTGCAAGTTTGTTATAACTGCTACGAATTGATTCAAGGACTGAAAGTTAGTTATTTTTTAAATGTCAGTTATCACATCTGTAAATACCCTAAACCTCATTTGTTTCATAATAGTTTTTCATAACACATTGTGACAAAAATAGAGAAAATCTCAAAGCTTAAACCAAATCTTCCTATCTCATTGTTTTTCATCAACTTAATTAATCCTGGATCGAATTGTTAAAGGAGTCACCATAGATGATTGAGATTTTCATCTTAATTGGAGTATTGTATCTCTAACTTAACCTTTTTATTTCTATTTTAGATTTCGAGGTTTTAGAAATCTAGATACAAAGGAAAGGGTTAATCTTTCCTTTGCATCCTTCTAGAATTATGAGGTTAATTACAATTGATAGGAGGTGCATTGAATTCTTGGTAGAATCTTCTAGCTCATGAGGTTGATCATAGCAATAGGAGATTAGAGAATTTTTGTATCATAGGTTTGCAAGAGCCTAACAT
The DNA here is from genome assembly GCA_026873985.1 of Saraca asoca. NCBI lineage: Eukaryota > Viridiplantae > Streptophyta > Magnoliopsida > Fabales > Fabaceae > Saraca > Saraca asoca. The sequence continues at coordinate 15,576 of JANHAO010002655.1, forward strand.
AATTTTTGTATTTGTTGTAAAACTGGTATGCGAGAGCTCGATTATTGTGTTAATAATAGAACAAACATCCTATTAAGGATTGATCTAGTGGATGTAAACTTGAATTAAGTTGAACCACTTAAAAAATCTGTCTTGAATCTTTCATTACTACTCTTACACTTTTGCATATTTTATACTTTTGCACAAATTTTGCGATCTGGTTTTTTGCTATTTCAATTAATAATCAATTCAATTGTTAATCACATAATCTGATATAATTCTTGTAAAAGAGAAAATCTTTTGCTATGCATTTACTTACAAAGTAAAATTAACAATCATATTGCAAATTGACATTCTTATTGAACTCATTAGAAACAACAAAACAATATAAAATTCCCTATAGGAATAAAGGCAAGATCCTAATTCAATTTCATTTTCTAGGACCAACAGTTGGTATTAGAGCTCTGGCTCTTAATACTTTTCTTTTTTAACAAAATTATAGATTCTAAATTGATTGTTTTGCCTCATTTTCCAATCCTTGAACAATCCCCCTACTTTTGATAGTGAAAATTTTGCTTTTTGGAAACATAAAATTAAGTGTTTTATAGAAGCATTAGATGTAGACATATTAGAACTTTTAGAAATAGGTTATGAATGTCCTAAAATATTTGTTAATAGAATTTTGTAGTCTAAATCTGAATTCTTGTGGAATGAGGAGGAAAGGAGTAAACACTTCCTTGCATCTAAAATAAAATGGGTTGTTATTAATTTATTGTCTTCTAATGAGTTTGAAAGAATTTCTAAATGTACAATAGTAAAGGAAATCATGGATACTTTGGAGATTGCTTACATTCACAAAACTGAGATTGATTCCAAAAGTGAAGGACAACATTGCCTCATGGCCAAACGTAATGAAGATATAGAGGTACTAAAATATCTCCATTTTTCTATGGCTCTTGTGTTAGTGATACTAACAGTGACTCCAATAATCAAACTAATGTTGAAATTGATAATGAATATGATGATTTGTAAGAGGAAATCTATGAAACATTGAATAAAGCTAACAAGGAGTTAAAGTAATTAACAACACATAATGAAAAATTACTTAAAAAGATCAAGCAATTTGAAAAATAAATAGTGATAAGAATATCTTAGCTGAGAAACTATTAAGTGAGAGCAAAGCATGTAATCACTGTGAGTTTTGCAAATTTGAGATAGAAACATTGAATAAGACTTTACAAGGATTTGCTGATAGCAATGTGAAACTTAATAGCATAGTAGATAATTAAAAAGGTTCTCAAAATAAAGTTGGTTTCAGTTATAAACAATCAAGGACAAAGAGAAATTTTCATGACATTACTTGCTCTTATTATAATCATAAAGGTCATCATATTAAATTCTATCCATATAGAAATGGCACTTATGTTCTAAGACCAAATGAAAAACTGATTTGGCTACCTAGGCATCCAACTCCAAAGAGAATGTTTCATTGCTATCTAATAAATCTGGACCCAAGATCAACTAGGTATCATTAAAGCAAGTATAATCTTTATTTTATAGGATTGTGGGAGGAAAAGAAGCAATGTGTGGTTTCTTGATAGTAGATGCTCTCGCCACATGACAGGGAATAGAAACAACTTCATCACTTTTGCATCAATCACATGAGGTAAATTAACTTTTGGAGAAGATGCCAAAGGAAAAGTGATTGGAATAGGTAAAGTTGGTAAGATGCCTAACTATTTTATTGATGATGTGTTGCAAGTTAAAGTTTTGAAACACAGTCTCTTAAGTATTATTCAGTTTCATGATAAAGGAAACAAAGTAATTTTCAACTCATATAAATGTCTAGTTATTAATGATAGTGTCAAACAAGTTAAACTTGTAAGATTTAGAATTAATAATATTTACATAATTGACTTGAATGTTGAATCAAATCTAGATGCCTCTTGTTTAGTTAGTTTTAATGAAGATTCTTTGATTTGGCATAGGAGATTAAGACACACAAATATAGAACTAATAGGAAAACTCTCTACAAAGAATTTAGTTTTAGGATTGCCAAAACTATACTACACTAAAGACAAAATGTGTGATGCATGCCTGAAAGGAGAAGAAGTCAAATCCTCTTTTAAATCAAAAAAGGTTGTTTCTACTTCAAAACCCCTTGATTTTCTTCATATAGATCTAGTAAGACAACTAGGATTAGAAGCTATGGAGGAAATCTCTATGTGCTTGTAATTGTAGATTATTATTCTAGAATTACATGGACCTTATTTCTTTCACATAAAAGTGATACATTTGAAGCTTTTAAAAAAATTAGCAAATGTAATTCAAAATGAAAAAGGTTCACTGTAGTCAGCATTAGAAGCAATCATGGAGGAGAGTTTGAAAACAAGGATTTGATGCTTTCTATGAATCAAGTGGCATAAGTCATAATTTTGTAGCACTTAAGACTACTCAATAGAGTGGAGTAACTAAAAAGAAAAATAAGTGTTTAGTTAATATTGAAAGAATCATTTTGAATGAAAGCTCACTTCCTAAGTCTTTCTGTGCAGATGCAGTAAATACTGCTTGCTATGTATCAAATAGAGTTTTGATAAGCCTATTTTGAATAAAACTCCTTATGAACTCTATTATGGAAGGAAGCCTAATGTGTGTCACATCTTCATGTTTTTGGTTGTAAATGCTTTGTTCACAATAATGTCAAAGATAATATGGATAAATTTGATGCTAAATTAGATGAAACTATTTTTATTGGGTATTCTTCAACCAATAAAGCCTTTCGTGTTTACAACAAAAAGACTTTGAAGATTGAAGTATCCATACATGTTATTTTTGATGAGTTTATCTTATGTGCAGACAAAATAAAAGTAAAAAAATGATCAATAGAATTGGTTACCTTCTAACTCTATTTCAAAAGAGCAACAAGATCAATTGAAGATAAATGCTCCTGATCCAAAGGAAGATGATAATGATATAGTGATCATGGACATTTCTAATCCCAACACTTCTCAGAAAAAATGGAAGTTCATGGAAAGTTATCTTGAAAACTTCTATTAAGTAGGTAACACAAACCATTTAAGAAATATCTGCAACCATTTAGCTATGCGTGAAGAATTAAACCAATTCAAAAGAAACCAAGTTTGGTCATTGGTACCAAAACTTGAAAATAGTTCTGTTATAGGTACTAGATGGGTCTTTAGAAATAAATTGGATGAAAATGGCTTGATCATAAGAAACAAAGCACGTTTAGTTGTGAAAAGTTATAATTCGGAATAAGAAATAGACTATGATGAAACCTTTGCACCAATCCCCTTTTTGAATAGATACATTTTGGAAGAGGTATATGTTTAGCAAGCCCCTGGATTTGAGGATCACCTCTATCCAAATCATGTTTTTAAACTTCAAAAAGCATTATATGGATTAAAGCAAGCTCCTAGAGCTTGATATGATAGGTTAAGTAAATTTCTAATTCAAAAGGGCTTTACAAGAGGAAAAGTTGACACCACGCTATGTAAAAATAAAAAAAGGAAAATATAATTTACTGGTTCCTAGAGCTTGATATGATATAATCTTTAACTTTATTGATGATGTTTTGTGTAAAGATTTTTTTGAGATAATGCAGAAAGAGTTTAAGATATCTATGATGAGAGAACTAACCTACTTTCTTGGACTACAAATTAAATGATGCTCAAATGGTATTTTTCTAAGCTAGACAAAATACATAGTTGAATTGCATAAAATATTTTAATTTGATAGTTGTAAGCCTCTAGGAATACCAATGAGTTCTACACTCAAATTGGATTCAAAGGAAAATGGTAAAGGTGTAGGCATGACATTGTTTAGAGGAATGATAGGAACTTTACTGTATTTGACAGCAAGTAGACTTGATATTATGCTAAGTGTTTATCTCTATGCAAGATACCAAACTAGTCCAAAAGAATCGCATCTTAGAGCAGTAAAAATAATTTTTAGATATCTTATCAGAAGTAAGAATTTGGGATTATGGTATCCAAATACAAATACTTGTAGTATACTTGGTTATTCAGATGTAGATTATACAAGAAGTAAGATTGATAGAAAGAGCACTAGTGGTGCACGTTAATTTATTGGCCACTTACTAGTCTCTTGGTCTTGTAAAAAGCAAAACTGCCTAGCACTTTCAATTGCTGAGGCAGAATACATAATGGTTAGAAGTTATTGTGCTCAAATTTTGTGTATGAAACAGTGGCTTTCAGACTATCGATTGAAATTTGACAAGATACCTATAATGTGTGATAATACAAGTGCTATTAACCTCTCCAAAAATCTTATCATGCACTTAAAAACAAAACATATATGAATACGACATCATTTTCTCAGAGATCATGTCCAAAGAGGTGATATCTCAATTGAATTGATAGAAACTAATTTTCAACTAACTGATATTTTCACTAAACTGCTAGATGAAAAGCGATTTGTATTCATTTGAAAAGAGCTTGGCATGTTAGGCTCTTCAAAAAATAATCTTGATTGACCAATATCTAATAACTCCTTGTTTCAATGTTTTGATACTTTAACTCTTAGGCATGTTTTTATTATGATTTCTAACTTAGGCATCAGAGTTTTTTTTTTTTTAGTTTGTTTTGGAAGTATACAACATGTGAATTGAGGTTTGAATTTTATTTTTTAACTTGTATTGATTTGATCAATTTTGGTACATGCTTGAATGTGTAAGTTTTCTTGTTTAAAATTGCATAAAACAGATTCCAGGTCGTCTAAATTGAGTTCAGAATCAATTCAAATTTTTCTAGTTTAATTTGAATTTCTAAATCATATCATGAATCAATTCACGATTAGAAATTTTGCACTATGAATCGATTCCTGAACTGACTCACAAAATTTTCAAATGTTTCAACCTACTTTTAACATTTTGGAAAATCTTTTAGTATGATTGAATCAATTGACGAATCAATTCAATATCTAATAAATTGTTTCTAAATTTGCTATTTTAAATCAAATTATATTTTTATTGCCATTTACAGTGTTTTTTTTTAATCTCAAACTCATTTTTAATACAACTTTTTAACTAATTGGAAGAATCGTTAGCTCAGGGGAAGCAAGAGTTAAAATTTAGAGCAATAATATAGAATAGAGTAATGATATTGATTTACGTTACATTTAGAGTAATGAAATTGAGTTTGAGTTGATATTTCTCATACATCTTTGATATTACCATTAATGATTAATATTCTTGATGCTATTGGCTTTCATTCTGATTTTTTTAGCTTTGTTATTTTTGTTATTGGTTTTTAAAATTGATATACTACTATATGATTTTATTCTTGAAAATTTGATTTTTCTTGAGCACCAATTTCTTTTTGACATGCCAAAAGGGGGAGAGAGATGAGATTTTCAAAAAAATTTGAAATTTTTAGAAAGATAAATTTTTTATGGAGAAAATATGAGGAATATAAAAGTTTTGATTCTCATCTAAAATTGATATTTGAGAAACTTCAAATCTCATCTGAAATTGTTTGTCATTATAAAAAAGGAGGAGATTGTTAGCCTAAATTGTCCTAACTACATATTTTTCTTTGGTTTTAATGCTGAAAAGCAATTTTAGTTTATATCACAATCTTACTATGTGCTTGAGTGTTTATTTGTTTTGTATTCAAAGTTGCTCAAGTTTGATCAAAAGATCCACATTAGTACTAAGTCTTTTCTTTGATTTCATGGAATCCTTTGTAAGTGAATTCTAAATCAATTTGATCCAACTATGCTTTATAAAACAATTTAATTTAAGATAGCGATAATCAGTTTTAAATGAGTATTTGATCAAAAAAATTCAAATAAACTTTTCTATATGTTCTTTCATAAGTGAAACTTTTATAAAAATTATTTTGCACTTTGTGAATCAATTCATATTCAAAAATTTGTTAAATGAACTTGTATCGATTCACCAATTGATTTATAAAGAAAAACCTTTCTTACCAAGGTTTGGAATTTTCTTTGAATTGATTCCCTAATCAATTCAACATCTATTTTAAAACATTTTCATCACAATTAAAGTATTGTATCTCTAACTCAACTCTTTATTTCTGTTTCAGATTTCTAGGCTTTAGGAATCTGGATATAAAGGAAGGGGTTGATCTTCCCTTTCCATCCTTTTAGAATTATGAGGTTGATTACAATATTCTTGGTAGAATCTTCTAGCTAATGACATTAATCATAGCTAGAGAAGATTAGAGAACTTTTGTACCATAAGTTTGTAAGATCCTAACATAATTCTTGTGTATGTTGTAAAACTAGTCTGTAGAACCCAGTTTAATTCCTATGTTAATAATAAAACATATCACCTTGTTAAGAATTAATCCAGTAGATGTAGACTTTAATTACAATTCCAATTCAAGTTGAACCGCTTAAAAAAACTGTCTTGAATCTTTCATACTGCTTTTACACTTTTGCATATTTTGTACTTTTGCACAAATTTTGCAATTTGGTTTTCTACTATTTCAATTAATAATCAATTCAATTGTTAATCGCATAATCTGATATAATTCTTGTAAAGGGGAAAGTTTTTTGTTATTCATTTACTTACAAATTAAAATTAACAATCATATTGCAAATTGACATTCTTGTTTAACTCATTTAGAATCAACAAAAGAGTGTGAAATTCCCCTAAAGGAATAAGGGCAAAATCTTGATTCAATTTCATTTTTTAGGACTATTAGGTTGTCCTTTACATAGAGAACTTATAACCTTGTAAAATTTGCAAGGTGATCTTTTGTAACAAAACCTTGAAAGAAGTTTTCATAAATGGAAAGAAACCATAGCCTAACAGGTGATCCCAAAACTTCAAAAGGATTTCCAATGAATTGATTTGTTTCAAGAGAAAGTTGTTTTAGGGATGGAAGATTTCCTAATGACTTAAAAGTTCTCCTCTTATAGAATTATCATGAAGGTCAAGCTTAAAAAGAGAAGTCATGTTCCCAATGGCATCTAAGATTGTTCCAAGCAATTCATTATCACTTAAGTTAAGAAACTTGAGATGGTTAAATATGTACAGCCATTGGGTATGGTGGAGTGGAATTGATTGAAAGAAAGATCAAGATTTTCAAGATATGTGTAAATCTAGATATCCACTTGGAGATTAGAGAAGGTTGCTTATAATAATTGCCAGAAAGATCAAGAGTGACTAGAGATGAGAAGTTAGAGCTTAAGGGTTCAAATGCAATATTTAGACCACAATACAACAGGTACAACTCTTTAAGGAAGGAAGTGTTTGTAGAACAAGAAAACCATGGCTAAATGCAGTAGCAACTGCCACCAAAACCTCCATTAAATGTAGAGAAAACCATTGTTGCTATGTACAATATTGCTGATAGTTATAGAAACCACTGCTAAATATAGAAATAACCTCTACTAATACTCCCCAACTAATGTATCATGGTGGTTTTGAAAATCGTCGTGAAGGGTATTGGCAGTGGTTAAAATTGCCGCTAAATAAACAATAAAACATTGCTAAATGCAAACTTTTTTGTAGTAATTATTCAGATATCCTACATTAATTATAGACTTTTTTTTTCCAACATCCAAAATAGTATGTGCTAAATATGAATAATACATAAATTAAGATTTAAAAAAACACCAAGATGGTTATCTTATTCATATTAGGAAGTCATGGATTCTACTTAAGGGTACTTGGCAGTAATCTTCAATTAAAGACAATCAATTTTAACTATTAATTGTGATAACAAGTTCAACTTTATAAGTATTTATATCTCAAATTGAACATTTTTACAGCAAGAAAGTTCAAATATAGAACTTTTATTGTAAACACTACATGATGTAATATTGTTGTTTTCAAAAAATTGTTTTTGGCAGTGGTTTGTGTTGTATTTATAGCAATTTTCTATAATTTTGTTTTTCAAAACACCACTAGAAAATGTAGTGTTTCAAATTTTTTCTCTGTCCGAATTTTGCTTATATCTGTTAACTACTACAAGAATAATTTACAACAAATGCATATATTTTAAATAAATAAAACTAATTACAAATTTTGTATTAATAATAAATATTTAAACATATGATGGTCAAATATTAGAATTCAATAACTCTACATAATTTAACGATCAAAAGGTAGAAATCAAGGTGGCATGTCATGACTGGCAGATGAAAAGGGCCTTGCATCTACAACATGTCCACTTCCTGCATCTGGTAACTGTAAAATAAAATTAGAGCAAGTTATTACAATAAAACTAAAAAATCATTCATATATAACTAGTGCATGGAAAAAATTAAGTCCGTCCTGCCAATGCATCTTGGACAAGTATCATGATCAATTACAGCTATCACCAGGCATTAAACTAATTATCTTCGAAACATGTCTTTAAAGTAAGGCCAATACAAAAAATTGGAGAAGGACCTGAATAGCTTTCTCCAACAATGTAGAATATTCTATTCTTATACTGAGGAAATATTTCAAGCCAATTCATTACAAATGTATATGAATCTTCAGTTGTAAAGCTATAAAGCCCAAAACCCTTACACTTATTAGCATGTCAAAGATATATAGCTAAATTAGACAAAACTCACAGGAGTCAATCATCAGCAAGTGCATCTAGTTTTTCTTAATTTCTAGTGCTTGAATGAATGATGAATCACTTAATTCCCAAGTTGCCAAACCCCATAATTACTAATAACTTCAAATTTCTAATTTCCAGAACATGCAAATTACTAATGACTTCAAAAACAATAGCAAACAATGCAGAAAATCCAATTCCTAGAAGCTACCTCTAACTTATGATTTATGTACAGTAAATACAGTAGTAAAAAACACAATTAATCCATTAACTTTTTAGAATAAAAGAAACTCCTTTCATTTTCTATCATAGACATTTAAGATCTACTTGTTCATTACTTCACTAATAATTAAGGTGTGATGTTGTCTCCTCCTTTTTTTTACTAGATAAATAGATAATAAAAATGAAAACTTTTATGGGTTTAAGCTAATGAATAGACCATTCTTTCAGCATCCAATTGACAAAAATACATAAAACTTTTAGTTTTATTTGGTAACAGCCACTGATGCTGGATAATGGGAATGAAGACAACTTCAAACGCACCATTTAGCTATCAAAATTTAGAAATTTAAGACAATGCAAAGCTATAGTAGTGGTGGCATTTAAAGCAAGACATGCTTTTGTCTTTGCTTTTTCCCTTGAACTCCATTACCTCAAAACTTTGAAAACTCTCAACTAGATACATCTCTAAATTTTATATTATATAGAATAATATTATTGAATTATACAATCTGAATATCACTAGCGTATATGGGTATTTTTAGAAAAGCCCCTTATGGCCATTTTAGGTGATAATGAAAAGTGAGTTATCAAACACACTCACATAAAGTCCTACAAAGTTCATAAAATCTAAGCAAAAAATCCAATTCCTAGAAGCTACCTTTAACTTACCATTTATATGCAGCAACTACAACTACAACAAACACAGCTAATCCATTAGTAGTAACTAACAAACATTGCCAATCTGTCATCAACAAGTAGAGAGAAGAATAGAAATTTACTGGTGGAGGGTAGAATATCAAATTAGCAATTTCTTTGGGCACAATCCTAAATATTTTTTGAAAAACTAATGCCAACACTTCCTTCATAGCCAATTAATTGCTTTTTGTGTTCAAAAGTCAACTTTGCCTCTAAACTTTGGAATCTCACCTACATCTTCTCACTAGAACTAGGGCTATCAAACGTCATGCCACTGAACTAATTTGCCAAACACATTTGAAGGGGATGGTCTAAAGCCTAAACCATGAACTTGTTCGAAGTGCTCTCTCCCAAATACCTTTGTTATGGCATCATCTTATGACATGGCTTGAGATTGCAATAAAGGGACTTAGGACAAGATCTCCTCAATTTGCTCTAGCAAAAGCAGAATATCCACTTCATTAACATGTTTGTGAATGTGTAATGCTATAACATAAAACATGAAGTAAAGACCAATCCCTTTGTCTTTGGCTGCTTCATTAACACAAGTGTTGTCTAGTTTCTTATGAACATGAAACCATAGATCTGTTCTACCCACCAGATGACCTAGCTCTTTAGCCTACATAAGAATATATATCAATTTAGATGGTAGATCTTAACTTAGATAATGTACTAGTACTTAAATAATAAGGTATGGAAGAAAACCACTTCATCCTTTTTCCTAGTAAAGCTTTTGGAGCCATCTGTGTGTACAAGATGGTTTTGGTGATTTGATGCATTTTTCCTACACATAGGCTACAATAAAAAGGAATCATTATTATCAACATTTGCATATACATTTTGATTAAATAGTGTATTTACATTAGACATTACCTTATACTTTTCTTTTTGTTCTAGTCAACAAACATCTTCCATTGATCTCAAGGAACCCCATCGAAGACCTTTTCATACATTTCTTCCAAAGTTAAGGAGGAATCATTGAACTCATGCCATATCCTACCCTTGAAGTCCCTCTACTTTCTGCCTAAGTTCTTAAGTGTCCAACTATTTGTAATAGGATCTGCCATGTCAAAGTGAAACCTCAACTTCAAAGAATAAATAAAACAACTTTTGTTAGTTTATATAATGAGTATGATGTCAAATACAAATAAAATACACAATTTTTATTACTTTGATTTCTTTATCAAATATTTCATCCTTTCAAGCCTTGGGCACATTCCTCTAATCAACAAAAGTGATTGGAAGGTTAATAGGCTCAGAAGCCAACCATCCTAGAATCTGACTATACATTCTAGCAGCACTTTTCATTGGTGCACCATAGTCATCAAAGGGAATGACTATCTTCTAGTTTCATAATTCCCACACATTAGTAGTCTTCACGTCCACCATCTTTTGACGTCTATTAAGATCTATTTTGTAAATGAATGTTTAATTAGTATAATTAGATATATTAAATACTATCCATCAACGACACACTTACCTATAACCTTGACTCTCCAATGTCCTCTAGGCAGTGGATGATTTAACAATGGTTGTTAGGCTTCTTCATCACCAACTACCCTTTGTGAAGAAGGTGAAAGGCCTGATGCCACATGCTGGGATGATGAAGAATTCATTGATGCCCCAGGTTAGGTTGGTAGAAAAGGCTTAGAAATATAAAGCTATAGACAATTGGAATGACTGTATGAGAAAGATTATGGTGGATCATATGATGTGTGGCATGATTTACTTAGGTTTCTAATTCTCTTTCTATGTGGTATAGCTGCAAAAAATTTAGCGACAAAAGTTAAAGACTTCAAGAAGACAAGTAGACATATAATTCTAACAAGTAGTAAACTTAAAATTAAATATAACTAATGATCAACATTTAATATTGAAACAATTTAATAGAATAAACAAATGCAATGCCTATCATTATGCATCTATAATTCTAGCTATAAGTGTTCTTCATTGTCTATATTGCCCCCAGCATCTGGCATAACCATGGCCTCATCATCTGTAGCCTCTCTCACAAGGGTTATGGTTTCGACATCCTTAGGGAAGAATATATGAAAGTCTTATGCTAATAACTAGCTTAGTCTTACAAATTGTTTCTTCCACTTCCTCACCCATATCATACAAATCCCTTGGTTTTAAGTGGATAACAACACTCCAATCTTGATTCACTTCATCATTCATATATAATACCATTTGTGTTTGTGAAGCTAATATGTATGGATTATGCTCTTCATGCTCACCATTATGGATCAGATGATAGAAGTTGATAGAAATAAATTGTAATGGATATTTTCTTATACCCCATTGGTATCGACTCATTTATATTTGAATAAAATAGTATTGAACCACTACAACATTTTTGACTTTAGGCAACACTAAATCTGACAACATTTAAAAATCGTTGCCTAATACTAGAATAGGCAACAGTTTTTTTAACTGTTGCCTTTATTTTCAATTTTAGGCAACACTCTCTTAAAACCGTTGCCATAAATATAATAGACAACACTTTTTTAAGTGCTGCTAAATTTTAATCCATAAGCAACACATATACTTTGTTGCTAAATTTTTTTTTTCACAACAGTTTTATAATATTACATTTACTTTTTTTTACAAAAAATTTCAATATTTCCCTCCTATTTTTCCCCTTTCCCCATTACCTGCTCATTCCTTTTTTTACTCTCTCATGCACGCCACTTAGCTCTCTACTCCTTCTTTGATTGTGCTGTATATACCTCTCAATTCTGCATCAACTGCTTATGTTTAGCCTTTGCATCTGCTTCCACTACTGTTCTTCTTCTTCTTCCACTGCTTTGGCTACTATTGCTATTACTTCTCCTGGGGTTTCTGTGGTGATTTTGCATCTGCTTGGCAAGTTATCTGTGTTTGCTCTTATGTTAGTGATCCAGCTCACGCCAAAAAATGTCAAGGTTAGTATCCTATTTTGTGTGCATGGTTTAATCATTTATGTTGTAAACCCTATTTGGATGATATTTGAGAGAGTGTCAATAGGCTTCCATGGCTTTTAATGAAATTA
>JANHAO010002656.1:0-28023 GCA_026873985.1 Saraca asoca
ATGTAAATTGTTTTAGAAAATATGATTGAGCAATTTGAATAAGATTTCAATTACAAAAGATCCTATGAAATCAAAGAAAAACTTAGAACTCATGTTGATCTTTTGAGCAAGGTTTGATCAACTTTGAGCCTACAAAACTAACAAAAACTTAATCGTGTAGTTAGATTAAGATATTAAACAAGTTTGTTTTTCAACATCAAAACTGAATAAAGTAAGCTAACTAGGTTGACAATCTTCCTAGGCTAACATCTATCATTGGCATTGAGTTTGCCATCTTTTGATGGTTTGAGGGAAGTTTTTTTTCCCCATTTCACCCAATATTTGGCCCAACCTATAGGTCTCTAACTCTCATTTCAAAAACTTGTGTATGAGTCTGTGTGTGTGCACTATGTTTTTTTTTTTTTAAGTTTTGGTTTCATTTAGTGAATATGCACTATATGTGATGTTTGTTAGTGTTTGAATTAATTGACTTTGTTGTGTGTTTGTATGTATGAATGTTAGCGTTTTAATATAGATATTGTGCAATTCGTTGATAATCTGTATGTCTTCCAAAAAAATGATTGAGGATTTTGTTTCTTAGGGGTTTTGCTCACTTGGTATTGTAGAGTTAATTTATGATTTCTAATTGTTATGGTAGAATTTTTTTGTAGTTTGTTATTTATTTAATTTGATTTTATAATATATATATATAATATTTTATTAATTTCTAAATATATGCATATTGGATTGTGTATGTATTCATTGTTTGAGTTTATTTGCAGATCAAATGGAATGTATAGAAAAAAGAATCAATTCCCAGTTAGCAGCTGAATTGGATTAATTTTTGATTTAGCAATAGAATTAACAATGAAAGAAATTATAAATTTCTCAAATAATGAAGGATTTAATGATGAAATTAGTGACAAAATTTAATAATGGTCAAAATGTTCCATTGCTATTTTCATCACTATAATTAATAGGCCATTTATATATACATATATATAACGTTCATAATTATTATTATGCAATGGATATAGTGACAAAAATCAATGATGAATTTCAAAATTCTATCGTTAAATTTTTACTGACGCTAATTTTAGAGATGGATTAATATTTGTTGCTAATATATTTAGTAAAGGAATTTTGAATATTTAGCTATAGAGAATTCTAAAACTAAATCATGAAATTTTTGGAGTATAAGTAAATACTATCCTATTTTAACATGTATTTGAACCTTACACAAAATAGTATAATATAATTCGATCCACTCATTTATATTGTCAACATAGGATAAATTAATCCTCTTTTTTTGGACTTATTACAACAAGATAGGATTAAGGTAAAATTTAACATTCCCACTTTGCCCTTGCCACTAACCAATGCATAATACAATAATGTTACATACATATTTGATAACAAACAAATGATAGTATAAGTTTATACTATCACATTACTTATATGAATGTATATTAAACATTCAGTAATATTGTATCTTATCCCTTCATAATCCTGTTCTATACTATCATTTTATTTATTATATCCTATATTATAATATCATGTCCTTAAACACCCTAAGATTCTATGTATGCATACACTTTTCTTTAAAAATGGCCCATCTTATATTTTTATTACTTAAGCTTATTAGGAAATGATGCCAAATAATTTGACAACATCCAAAATATGTATTGTTGTGTACTATGTATGTAATATAAGGCATTGAATCAATTCATGAGTCAAACAAATTAAACATTAATTAAATACTTGGTCAAGTGTCATTTATTTTAACTCACAAACCTGACTTAAGAAGTTAATCAAGTTAAAAATTTTAAACATCTCACAAGTTGGTTGGACTCATGCTCTTTGATTTTGGTAGACATGTCAATAGCAAAGCCTTTTACTGACTCCATCAAAGGGCTAAGATTCACTTTGACTATTAGCTAGAATAGAGATTTGATCACTAAACATCTGCTTTGGTCAATTAATTTAGGAAAAATGTAAATTACCCCTTTCATTTTGGAGTAGTTAACTTTAACATTCATAACTATTAATTGTTGCAATCACCTATAAGTGATAACTTACATTGTTATAAGGACATTTCCCATAACTCCAAGAGGAACCTATAACGCCTCCTTGGTTAGAGAATACAAGATCAGGGTTTGGGGCTGAACTAGTGCTCAAGACCCAAACTAGCTGATCCACCAATCATACAAAACTAATCAATCGGGTTACACTTACTAGTTGATCAGACCACCAAATCTACCTCTATAAGTGGAGCTTCTCAATGAAAATCACAACCTTCATTTATAATTGAGTAGCTCCAAAAGAGTGTTACTTAGCTAAGAAGGGTTTTGGTTTGTGCTTTTCAAGAACATGAGCTTAACGTAAGGTTTTTAACTTAAAAAGGCTAATTTCATACCTTCAGTTCTTATTTTTCTTTAGTTTTGATTTTCTTTTATATTCTTTGGTTGTTGCAAGGTGTTTTTCCTAACAACCAAAGGCCATAATCAAAATTAAAGAAGGGTTCCAAGGTTAGGTATACGAGAACTCTTTCCTAGCAAGGTAAATGGGATTTCTACTCTTTTAACTTCTTTTTCTTTATTAAAAATTTATCTTTACAAATTAGCCTAAATGATTTCCTATTATGTTAGAAGGACTACTGAAATGCTAGATAAAAGAATAGAGTTATTAGTTATGAATAAATAAAAGATTGCTAGGAATGTTCATTTATATGTTAATATGTGTACATATATAGGGCAAGCTTAGCTTATGGCATAGAATAGGATTGGAATTTAGCCTTAATAAGATATTTTAGAAAATCTAAATTTTCTTATAATTAAATAAATTTAATTATCTATTAATGATTAAGATAAAGTAGAGTATCCTAAGTGAGTTGGATAAATATTGATAGATTTAATAAGAGTAGAATGATAAATTAGGCAAAGGAAACTAGACCCTACATGAGGATGATTTGTGTATGATGATTGATACAAAGTAAGGAAGGAAAGACCTATGTGCACTAAGAAGATGAATTAAATGATTTATTTGTCACTGTGAAGCTATAATAGGTTGATGACTCATGAGACAAATGTGGTTTGGAAGGCTCAACCATACGGAATGCAAAGAGTGCATTAAACATGATACGATATTGTTAAAAACCAAATATGCTCACCACTTTCTTCCCTTTCACTTGCATAATATCAATGTATGTTATGCTTAACCTATCTTACAAGATTGGAAAGAAATGAGAAATGAGTAACGGATTTATAATAGGTTGACTGTGATGTCCCATTGACAAATATATGGTACATTATTACACTTGGTTGACTAGAATGTCACATAGATTATTGCATTAAAGCAACCATTGTTCATTTTCATGTTTGATTAGCCTAAAGGTCCCATTGTATATTATCCTTAAATAGCCATTGCCCATGATTATGTGATGCATTAAAGCAGTTGTTGTTTATTATTATAATTGGTTGACTTGAAGGTCCCAATAGTTATTGCACTAAAGGAGCTATAGCACAAAATCACCATGCTACCCCTTGCTTGATAGATGCTAGATGTAGTGAAAGAGGTCATGATGAGAAAAGAAACGATACACAGATACTCATGATAACATAGAGGATGGTAAGATAAGTATTCAAGCGGATAATGATTATGATAATGTATGTCCTTGTATACCTATGAATATATATATATATATATATAACTTCTCTTATGTTTAAGAATTTTAGAGACTAGTGCTCAAGTAAACCTTGATCAAGCAGGGTTTACTTCTTCTCAATAGAGGTAGAAATTAGTTTCAAAATGTGGGTATATCATTATAGAGAATTCTAGTGGCCAGCTAAGTTAATCCTATCATGTCAAGAGTTTTCATGTTTTTCTTCTTTTAAAGGATTTATTTATATTTCAATGAAGTATTTCTACTTTGAGTCTTACATTTTAATATAAAGTACACACATTTGGTTTATTTAAAACTAAGTTTATTTAAAGAAATGCTTATTTGAGTTTTTATGAATAATACTTAGATCATAGACTTCCTCCAACTCAAGCGAACTACATTTCAATGTGATTACTAGACCTAAGACTTGCAAGAGTTCTTGGAGTAAACTGAAAGATTGCTAAGGATGATAGGAACCCTCTTTATGTAGTATGTGGAATACATGAGTTTTAGGTTGTAAGAAGCGACCTTACAGTGGCCACAAGGCTTGGAATGACATTTGGGAACTAGTATCTCCCCCAAAGACATGACACAACTATCAAGAGGCATTTGTAAGACACTTCCTACCAAAAAGTATCAAAGACGCAAGAATTAGGGAGTTCTTAGACCCCAATATGCTATAAAGGATGTCAGTAGCAGGGTATACATTTCAATTAAACAAGTTATCCCATTTTACTCATGACGTGATACTAGATGTCAAGTTAAAGTTAGACCATTTTGTTTGAGGACTACCTACTTCATATCTCCTAGCCATCATAGTGGATGATCCAACTATCATGGAGGATGTCTTGAATAGAGCATTAGATGTCAAGCTAAGAAAGAAAGAATAGAAGATATTATAAGTGACCCAAGGAGCTAGTAAAAGAAACATGAGTAAGTACAAGGAATCTGGACTGTCCAACAACCAATCCCAGCAATGAAGAAAACATAGGAAGTACCCAGATGAGGGTTTACATAGAAGAGGCTATGGAGGCTCCAAGTTAGTAAGAACCAAATTGCAAGGAGATAGACATGGTACAATAGATAGATTGCAAGCATCAATCTCCCTTTAGCTAGAAGCCAAAATCAAGAACCGCCCAAAGTTTGCACATGCGAGAAGCACCACTTTATAGTTTGTTTGATGGGAATTGGAGTGTGCTACAAGTGTGGGCAGATAGGCCATAGGGAAAATACTTGCTTTTTGACCAATATTGAAGGAGGAATAACTTAGAAAGTGGCCATAACAACCACCACATCAGTTAGGTCTATATAACCTTCTCTAGTCACTAAAGACATCATTTTTTTTAAATAAAAAACCAATGTCTTTTCTCTAAAAATACTTGTTGCTAGCTACATTCTTATAGAAACCTACTACTATTTACATTTTTTCAAAAACAACCATCAAACCAAAATTTTCAATCACTCAACATAATCCGATTTCAACAACTTCAAACATTTTATTGGATAAAAAAATACAAGATATTACAAAATTAATTAAAATCAAAACATATCAAATTAACAAGAAGTTTATACATTATTCTACTGAATCAAGTTGGAGATATCCTGACCATTGATCTCGAATTATTGTCAATTTCTTCTTGAGTATAAGGACTTTTGTTTCCTTCAAAATACTGCAAGTTTATACAAAAATAATATGTTAAAAATTAAATAGTTACCCACATAAACAATATACACATGATTAAATATAAGTACATAATCATGTTGACACAACATAATAACAACTTCCTTTTGCAAGTTATCCAATTTTTTTAAAGTCAACAACTTTGTTACATATTACATCTTCTAGTTAGTACAATCCAAAATTAAAAAAATAACTAAGGCATAAAATTAAACATAATCAACACACAATTCATCTCATCCACACAATGCCAATAATTAGTAAAATTCAAAAAGAAAAGCAACTGTTATATAGAAACAAAGAGAGCGAGATGAAGAAGATTGATTCAAAACACCCAGAGAGGAAGAGTCAAAGTGAGCTAGGCTTTTATGATTACTGAGAGAGTGAGAGTGAGAATGACATCAAATTGCTGACGATGGAGAAGGAGAGAGTTAGGATTTCAAACCAATAAGAGAGCAAAAGTGATAGTTAGGCTTTTTAAACTTTTTATAAATGACAGACTATCAACATTAATTTTTTTTAGTAAAAACTGATATCTTAATTTTTATTTATTTGTCCAAATTTTCCATGCACCGCATTTCATTTATTTTAAATTATTTTTATTTATTTTGTTTTTAATATGATATATTACAATTTTCACAAACAAATTTCCCAAAGGCTAATTATTTTTGAATTATTTTTTTATTAAATAATACTTAAATTCTTAAATTATTTTATCTAATTAAATAATATTTAAATTCTTGAATTATTCTCTAGTCTTTCTAAAATGGAATTATTTGATTAAGAATAGAAAAAATTAATAATTAGAGAATATTTGTATTCATAAATTAAATTAGACAAAATAATTTGAATAAAGATTGTTCAAAAAATTTAATATTTTTATTCATAAATAGGTAAAATAATTTGAAATTAATCATGTCATTTTTTTTTGGAGTAACCAATGTCTAAGGCATTAAGGGCGTCTATTATGATTAAAAAATCGATATCGTTTCTCTTAACTCATCTTTAAAAAAAAACATATAATATTACATCTAATAATTTTTATTTTTTAATGTGTAGAGACTTTAGATGTCAATTAATATGTTAAAATCGATGTGTAATATTATATATTTATGTTGTTTCCTAATACAAACCGATGTCTAATCTATATTCCTTCGTAAACTTGCTTTTTTTTAAAATTATTTTTGTCCATTTATGTCAGTTCTTAATAAAAATCTATGTCTAATCTGTGTCTATTTATATACCCAAATATAAATGTGTAGAATTAATTTTGAATTATTTTAATGATTCCTTAATCTTGGTAAAATGGAAGAAATTAATGATCATTAGAAAATTTTATAATTCCTTAGTCTTGAGTAAATGAAAAGCTAATTGTAATATTATTTTATCAGTAAATTATTTATATGAAAATAATTTAATTAATAAATTAATAATTTAATAATTTTTTTTATAGTTGAGGAGTCATAACTTTTAAAGATATATGATTTTAAACCAAAATAATATAAATTAAATAATTTAAAATCACATCAGTTTTTTAACTCAAAACTAACATCAAATGTCATATTTTGTTTCGTCATCGGTGTTTTAATAGGAACCGACATTGTAATTCTTTATATTTACAAGACTACCGGTACGTGTATATATGTTGGTTTACGTTTTATCTGATATTTATTTAACGTTGTCATTTCTGCATTTTGTAGTAGTATTTCCAATGAAAACCACAACCTTCATTTGCAATTGAATAGCTCTCAAAAGGCATTGCTCAGCTAAGCAGGGTTTTCATTTGTGCTCTTCAAGGGTGTGAGCCTAAGGTAAGGTTTTTAGCCTAGAAAGGCTAATTTCTTACCTTATATTATGGATATTTTCTGGTACATGAGAAAAAATGGGCTGGTAGAGTCCTGATTGAAGGCAAAGTCTAGATAATGGAAGCCCAACTCACTGAAAGGCCGAGGACAGGAAGTCCTAGCTCATATGTTCAACGATTCACCCTGCACAAGCTCGCTTCGCCAAAAGCAAGCTTGACCTGGTTAGCCGAAGGTTAGCAGCAACCCCAGGCTAAAAGCTCTGGCTCGCGAGATGAAACATATCACTTAGCTAGAAGCTCGCTGCGATTGAGTACAAAACAAGCACACATCAACTCATAGACCCAGCAAATAGGGACCCACCCATAGAAAGCAATTTGCAGAAGCCTAATTGTAGGAGTCTATATGTCATATACATTTATTATTTGATGTAACAGAAATATAACTTGTGTAATTACATTTGTAACCCCCTAGCCTCTATAAATAAAAGAGGGGAGATCATTGTAAGCTAAGTCAGAAAAAACACATATTGAAGCTCTGTAAAAATTTCACCAGAGTAATAAAATAATACCATGGATGTAGGAACTAGTGCTACCTGGTTTTACCCAAACCACATTAAATGCCTTCGGTATTCATAATGTTCTTCCTCCCCTTCCTTCCTTTGTTTCTTGCATTTATCTGATATGTATTCAACCAGATTACAACTTAGGGATAAAAGAACTACACTCGATTGATGGAATCCAGGTGAACCAAAAATCACCGTCAACATTTTGGCATTAGATGGAGGGCCCATCTACTTTTTAGTTATTTTTCTATCTAGTTACAATTGTGAGAGGAAGAATCACTAGAAGTTCAAACACTCCAGTTGTCCAGCTAGCAGACACTCCCGTTATTGGAAAGACTACCAGTTTTCCCCTCAAAACTTACCACCAGCCCATTGCAGCCCTCAAAACTGATGAGATACAAATGCCTCACCAACCCTAGCAAACGTTCGAGTATACAGTGAAAGAGATGGTTGAGGTGGTTAAAGTTTTGGCTCAAGCACAAACCCTGGATGCACAACGGCAAGAGGAGATCATTATGTAGCTTTAGCAACTACGTGAAGAAGCCTAGAGGGAAAGGTCAGCCGAACAAATGCATCAACATTCTGATTCGGCTTGCTCACTAATCAACGGACGAGATTAGGAGCTTGCCGAACCCATAAGAATCATGATAGTCAGTGACACAGGGGCTCATACCAGGCTGAGAGCTTGAGCAGGACCAATGAAGGACGTACCTCAGGTTGCTACTCCTACGATCGAAGGGAGAAACAAAGTCAACAATCTTCCAGCCTACGATCTGAAACATAGGACCCGATGATGAAAGAAGTGCTTCAAAGGCTAAAGCATCTATAGGAACGTCCTCAAGCTTAAAATGAGCAAGCTCACAATAAGGAGAGCTCACCATTCTCCATAGAGATTGAAATTCAGCCCCTCCTCACAAGCTTGAATTTTCCACAATTCTATTGTGTGATGAAAACAGTGACCCATGCAACCATCTGGATGCATTCAATATTTAGATGGATCTTCAAACAACTGAACCTCTAGTCAAATACTGCGCCTTCCTAGCTACATTAGGAGGCATACCTCGAAAGTGGTTCAGAAGTCTCCCAAGTTTCAATGTTAATAGCTGGGAAGAGTGTCAGAAGAAGTTTATTATCTAATATCGGGCATTGAAGAAGCAGCTCATACCACCTTGCCACCTTGCAATGAGCTTCCAACATAAGCATGAATCATTGAAGGACTACATAGCCAGGTTCAGGCATGAAGCTAATTCCGTGGAAAATCCCTCTGAGGAGAACATCTTGATGGCGATCTCTATAGGACTCCACAAAGATGGAAAGCTATATAAAAAGTTATACAAGTCATCGGTAAGGGATCTCACCGAATTCTACAAGTGAGCTATCAAACAAATTAGGTAGGAGGAGACTTTTGGCACAAAGGAGTCCAAGCAAAAAGATGACATGAATAGCTCTACTTAAAGCAAGAAGAGGAGCGATGAGAGTTAGAACCACGACTCCAATTTTTGGCTCACAAAGAGGGTAAGAGCTGAGCAACCTCAACATCAAGGTCGCCATGAAAATTATAGCATCTTGTCTGACACCCAAGATAGGGTCTTTGTAGTAGAGAGAGATCAGGAAGACTTCAGGAAACCCAAGCCCCTCTAAACTCCTGACCGATTTAGGAGCAATAAAGATAAATTTTGTACCTATCATAACAAGATTGGGCATAATACCTCAAAATGTTAGGCACTAAGAGATGCCATAGAGGATTTCATCAAAAGAGGTCGCCTACAGGAATATATAGCCCCACCCTCTGAGCAGCATCCTCGACAGTCCTAATAAATTACTGATCAAGAACAAGGGCCTTCAATTAGAACAATATTTTAATATTGCAATGCTATTTAAAAGTTAATAAATGAGATTCAAATTTATATTCCTGATGATTTTCAGTGAAATGCTATTCCATTTCAGAAGAAAGTTATTCGATGTTAATGAAGTCAAAACTTGATATCATTGCCAGCTTCTCAGTTGAGGCACGGAGAATAAACTCATTTTCAACAGAGCCAAAAGCTTCCTGAGGCATAGAGGTGCTAAAATAAACTCATTTCCAGTAGAGCCAAAGAGCTCACAGAGGCATTGAAATAAACTCATTTCTAGCAGAGTCAAGAGCTCACTAATGCACGGAGGTACTAAAATAAACTTATTTCTAGCAAAAGAGCTAAGAGCTCACTGAGGCATAGAGGTTCAAAAATAAACTCATTTCCAGTGGAGCCATGGGCTCGCTAAGGCATGGAGGCTAAAATAAACTCATTATTTGCCTAAGCAAAAAGATTTTTGGCAATATCAAAACTCATATTGCCCACTAGCAATAAGATTACTGTGGTACGATTTGTAAGGTGTAGCTCTCATGTGACTTAAAGCTCCTAAGTCTCATATGACTTGCCCAGACATTACTCACAAATGCCTAGATTTGTCACTAATTGGAAAGTATGGCTGAGTGGTTGTCTAAATATTTGGTGACTTGTAAAATTTACATTATCATTTGAGACACGCAGAGCATCCAACACAGTGTTCAAGAGTTACGAAAAAAGCTCATTCATTAAAAGCCTCACTTAACAAGGTAAATTTACAATTAGAAGAGTCAAAATACAAGTCAGCAAACCGAAGTTTATTAAAGTATGAAAAGAAGGTCGGCTTCCAGGAGATGAACTCCCACCGGCTAGAGGACTGAAGAGCGTGTCAACTCCTCAATCTTCTTCTTGTCGTCCTTCTTAGCTAATGGCTCTTTTCTAGCTCATGCTAGAGCAATTCAAAAGATGTTGAAGGACATGGTTGGAAGGGCTGAACCCCACAACCTGATCGTGAGGAAGTAATTCAAGATCTGTGAAGGATCTACCAGTATGTAGTAGGCCATGCATGCCTCATCAAAGAGCCAGACCATAAAAAACATAGGTGCCTTAGCTAAAGCACCCATCAAACCGTTCCATGGAGAAGTAAGAGGAACTTCCCAAGCTTTATATTGACTAGTCTGGGTACACCGTAGAACCCAACGGATATCCAATAGTTCTTGATCGAATGGTTCAGGAGAAAATAAAGCTGCCATGCTAATAGTTCTGAAGCATACACAGTGAGAAGTATGGTCTAGGGCAAATGAAGCAAAAGATTGAAGCTTGGAATGGCAACATGACAGTCTAAGCATAAAGACTTTGACCACATTACAAACCACAGGTGAAAACTTTGCCAGCGAATTACAACTCCCACTCTGCGATGTAAACTGAGAGTTGGGGGGCTAATGTTATGGGTATTTTCTGGTACATGAGAAAAAATGGGTTAGTAGAGTCCCGATTGGAGGAAAAGTCCAAATAAAGGAAGCCCAGCTTGCCGAGAGGCTAAAGACGCTAAGTCTAGGCTCGCATGTTCAATGATTTGCCCTATGCGAGCTCGTTTTGCCAAAAGCAAGCTCTCCTTACTGGCCGAAGGTTAGCAGTGACCCCGGGCTGAAAGCTCTAGCTTGTGAGATGAAGCACACCACTTAGCTACAAGCTCATTGAGATTGAGTATGGAAAAAGCACACATCAACTCACAGACCCAGCAGACAAGGGCCCACCCATAGAAAGCAATCTATAGAAGTCAAATTGTAAGAGTTTACATGTCACATACAATTATTATTTGATGTAACAGAAATATAACTTGTGTAATTACATTTGTAACCCTCTAGCTTCTATAAATAGAAGAAGGGAGATCATTGTAAGCTAAGTCGGAAGAAACACATACTGAAGCTCTATAAAAATTTCACCAAAGTGATAAAACAATATCGTAAACGTAGGAACTAGTGCTGAATAGCTTTAGCTAAACCACATTAAAAGCCTTTGGTGTCCATCCTATTCTTCCTCCCTTTCTTTCCTTAATTTCTTGCATTTATCTGATACATATTCAACCAGATTGCAGCTTAGGGATAAAAGAACTATACTCGGTTGACGGAATCTAGGCCAACCAAAAATCACCGTCAACACCTTAAATTCTTATTTTTTTTAGTTTTTATTTTTTTTAGTTCTTTGGTTGATACCAAAGTCAAAACTAAATAAGGGCTTCAAGGTTAGGCATAGGAGAACTCTCTCCTACCAAGGTAAGTGGGGATTTTTACTCTTTTTGCTTCTTTTTTCTTTATGAAAATTTATGAATTAGCCCAAATAATTTCCTATTATATTACGAGGGTTACTGCATGACTGCCTAGATAAAAGCATAGGGTTATCAAGGTTAGGTTTATGAATAGATATAAGATTGCTAGGAATGATTGTTTATACGTGAATATGTGTATGTATGTAAGAGCAAGCTAGCTTATGGCTTAGTATATGGTTAGAACTTAGTCTTAATAAGATATTTTAGAAAACTTAAATTTTATCATAATTAAATTAATTTCATTATCTGACAATGATTAAAATAAAATAGAGAATGCTAACTGCCAGATTGGTTGATCTTGTTATGCCAAAAATTTCCATGTTTTTCTTCTTCTAAAGGATTTATTTATGTTTCAATAATGGATTTCTACTTTGAGTTTTACATTTTAAAATAAAGTATGTACATTTGATTTATTTGAATTTGAGTTTATATAAAAAAAAAGGTTTATTTAAGTTTTTATGAGCCAATGAATTACCATCTGATAATCCATACCACTCACACTCCTAATTTTTGGATATAACAAAATCTAAATGCCATATTATACCAACATGAAGATAAAAATGCAGGATAATGATCGTTTGCTTTCTTATTTATACTAGATAAGTTAATCATGCCAAAATGCCCCTAAAAAAAGAAAAAATTGAAAAAAGTACACAAGTTGGATCGCTCCCAAATTTGAGTTACAAAGCCTAGATAATATACTTGATTTTTCCACAAAGGTTTGTGTCAAACTAAATACGTTCATCCCCTTAAATCACTCACAAAATGAATATTGGGTGCAATTTTTCACTTATGAATAGATTTAGTGAGAGATTAAAAAAATTAATAATTGTGGGTGTTAAATATAATTATAAAAATTATTTTTATGGGTGTCAAATATAATTGTTTCAAAGTTGATGAAGGTAATAACTTTTATGAATTTGATTCTTAAATTTTTAGTGTAAATTTCATCTTTCAATAATTCAATTATATCTATATCAATGGTTGACATTATATTTGATGCATTCGCATGACAAGTAATTTGCTAATATTGTAATGTTACATTGCTTATCTGGTTATGTATTTTCTTTTATTCCCACACTATAAAAAGGACTTATATTTTTTTACTAGTAATTGAATATTAAGAAGACTAAATTTTCTCTAAGAATTTGAGTGAATAAATTGATGCAAAACAAATTAATGAAATATTAAGTGATTTTAAAGCTTAGATGCAATTCTGATTATCTTAAAATATAAATGGGATGACTTTGTTTCTTCAAATTTGGAATATTCAACTTTAATCTTCTAGTATTTTAATTGGTTTAATTTTAATAATTTCTTTAAACTCTTGTCTAGTTATTTAGGGGAATGTTAACATGAAACGACAGAGAGCCTATGGATTGAGTGGCAACATCACTTAAAAGGCTTTGCTTTATTTTGCACTTAAGTTCAATCTTAGTTCCTTGTATGTGTCAGTTTATCAACTTAGCCACTCCTTCTATCAAAGAAGAAAAAAAGTCAACATGAAGCTAAGTAGAACAATTATGTCCAATGTGTCTTGATTTACATATATAAGTTGACTATTGATGGACTATTTTTTTCTTACATATATATGACATAAATGATTTTGATAAAGCAAAAAGACAATAACTAATGTGTAATACATAAACTAGAACATAAAAGTGTATCATATTGGATAAACACTTTACTTGCTTGCATGTCAATT
The DNA here is from genome assembly GCA_026873985.1 of Saraca asoca. NCBI lineage: Eukaryota > Viridiplantae > Streptophyta > Magnoliopsida > Fabales > Fabaceae > Saraca > Saraca asoca. The sequence goes on from JANHAO010002656.1 coordinate 13,546, forward strand.
TTTTAATTAGTAATCAAGCATGAATCTAATGGAGAATCTAAAATTGCATTGATTGAAATATTAGGATGTCAATATTAGGTATTTTAAATTAGAAAGATTAAAATTGTCTCATTTATATTTTAAAAAGACCAAAATTACATTTAAAATTGGTATTGGACAAACATAAGGTGTTCCTAAATTTGAAGTCAAATCTAGGGACACAACCCCAAGCTTAGTCTATGCATTTAGTTTAGTAAAATTAATTTTATCAGATACTTCCATGGCATTAAAACAATAACAATACAAAATTGTTATGGCCTAAAACCCTGGTCATGACTGACATGAATATCAATTACTCCATTGACAATCACTAATGTTTAATTTAATTTTGTTACTAAATTATAATCATGGATTGTTCAATTATAATAATATGCAAATAACTCAAATTGATTAGATGAGAGAGATAAGGGAACACATGTAATCATGAACCGCTAATATATATATGTATACACGCACACTCACACACATGAACCGCTAATACACACACACACACACACACACACTCAAATTGGGACTTACATAATGTACAGAGCCATTGCCCATTGAGGCACATGTCTATTTTAACATTAGTTCTAACATTTTCAAAATACAACTACGACCCCCTGGCTAGCTCTACAACACATTTTTCTATAGAACCCAGGTTTCTTTTAGGGATGAAACAAAATAAAGCTCGTTTAATCAATAACACATATGGATCCAAAAGAATAGGTTAGACTAACTCTTTCATTACGGACTTGATGGCCATGCTATGTACATTTCTAAATGATAAACAAAAAAAAACTTAGTTGGTAAATCCTTTAAGGATCAAACCAACCTATAGCCACATTAATAACATGTTTGGGGGTTGTAGAGGAATGATCTTTACTTCATGAAGCATTTCATAGCTAGCCATATTCACAATTATTATATAATAAATCTTGACTTCATATGCACCTATAAGACTATCAACTATGATGCTAAAGGCATCAGTTGTAATTTCCATTAATAGATTATCCATCTTACTTGTTAGTAAAGGGATTAGCTACTAATTTTTTAGTATATGAAAAACAATCCATAGAATAATAAGTTTGGGGCTCAGTGAGATAGATATGTACCAAACATATGAATTCATTACATAACAAGAGCCATACATTTATACACATGTATACATGCCATCAACAAATAGTTAGTATTTATATTATTTTTGTAAAGGATTATAGGGTATTCAAAGACTTACCACTGAGGTAATTAACATTATACATTTCTTAGCATATTAAGCCACTCTAGGCCAATTCTAGCTCTTGTAGCCATATGGCAACATTTCCAATTCATCATGTATATCAATTTCATAATATCAAATATCAATATTTCACACAACAACAATATAAATTATGTAGTGCACAATCATAATTCAATTATAATCCTCATTATTACTCCTTTCAAGTTGTAACCCACACAAACCCAACCTTTTCCCTTTAGCACCTGCCTTATGCTCCTCCACCATATTAGAATGCATAGATCCAGGATCCAGTTCATTGTTTCCCACCATAATCCATCATTCTCATATCAAGCCTTAAAGGCTACTAGGTATTCAATCATTCCATTTTCATAATGAATATCTCATCACTTTCATATTAACATATTTTATCTTCATTCATAACATTGCATTTCATTTTGTGTATTACATACATCAAGTTTTACACAACATAATTGCTTGCAATAACCATACTTCCACAATCACAGCCACTCATGATCATTGCAATGCTTTCTCAACTTATATTTGCATTATCTTCTAAACTTATTGTTTAGAAATTATTTTATGCACATCCATTGTATTCATTAGTTTATAAACCACTCCCTTAGGATATCACATTTGCCATATATATTTAATTGGACTTTCTATGGTTTTGAGTCAATGAAATAGAGTGCAGTTTCAAGTAAGGGAAAATAGGACTAACCAAATTGAATTTTTGCTGAAAGTGCAATTAGAATTATGAGTAGAATCGTTGAAGAAAAACAAGTATGATTGCGATCAGAATCAGAAACTTATTTATAAAAGACTCGATTCAACTTGAGAAAATGTAGCTAAAAATGCGAGTTTGCTTGTCAAATTTTGAAAACTTTCGAGAAGTTCAATTTTAAATGCAATCAGAATAAAAAAAATAGAGTAGGGTTGGTTGATTTGACTTGTAAAATTCTAGTTCAAAATTCAATTCAAATCAGTCAAGAAAAACAACTAGGTTTTTGTGAGCATGATCACAGGTTCAGCTCAAAATGGTGTGATTTAACTTGCACAAGTAGATTTTGCATATTAATAGCAAAAAAATAGGGGAAATGATTTCCAACACAAAGGCACACTATAAGATCTTATTATCCCATGTTTTTGGAAGCATAAACAAACACAAACTCAGCTATTTCAACTTCATACTCATTAGCATTCCAGCAATCCACTTAATCATTAAGTTTCATCATATCATCACAAAACATATTTTTACTAACTTGCACTACAAATCAATATATCTCAAGCGATCACATCATAAGTCATAAGAATGGTAAGTATCACTCACCTCATCAGCTTGAACATAAGAAACTACAACTATTTTATCAAAAATCTTGTATGCTCTTCAAGATAAAAAAATATGAGCATATTAGCTTCTAATTCTTTTTCAATAGATTTCTCTTGTTAACTAATCAATATAACTAAATTATGATTCCCATATCATGAATAAAGCTATATGTAACAAATATGTGCTCCAAAACATCAAAAAATTTGATTTAATTCATGGGTTGAATAGTATCATGAATATTGATAGAAAACTTCAAAAATTCATAACACAAGTTATTCTCAATAAATCAATATGATTTTGATATTGAAATGAAGAAGAAAAAGAAGAAGACGAGATGATTCAACAACAAAAATCTGAGAAAATAATAAGTAAGATTAAGAGCTCACATGAAGAGAGAGAAAATAAAGGCTTAAAGAGAGAAAGTGAAGACTTGTAGAAGAAGATGAAGAGTTTTGCATGGTTTGCTTGTGTGCAAGAATCACTTAAGAGGAAAGAGAGTGAGCCAACTAAGGAGGGTATTTTGGAAAAAATTAAGTTAACTCCTCACTATTTACAACTTGATCATTTTCTCATTTTAAATAATTTTCCTCCTTTCTCTCATTTTGAGTTTAAATTTAACATATTTATCAATTTTAAAAATTATAAAATTTTAATATAAATTAGTTAAATTAAGTACCTTCATAATGACTATAGTTTGATGATCATTTGATATCTATAACCCTTGTTTCAAATTTCCGAAGTTTTTTTTCGAAAATAGAATTTCAAAATTAAAAATTTTGTTCCTTAAACATTTTTGATCAACTTTTTAATTTTCTAAGGATTTTTAAAATTCTTATAATCAATTTTTACAATTTCTGGATCGCCCATAACTTCAAATTGATAGTTTAAAAATTCTTAAAAACTTTCAAATTCCTTTTTTTGGATTTTTCCGAAAAGCAATTTTAATTCTAAATAAAATTTAGAAATTTTGGAATGTTGCAAAAATCTACTGAGTATTATCTATTTTCTTGATGAACTCGAATTTGGGTGTACACAATTGGATTCGTTAGGTTCATAAATATTCAATCTCTCTATTTGTATGTGCTATCTTTATAAATAAAAATTTCGCTTCGATGAAAGGTAGTTATTTTGTATAAGATTAGCCAACTTGACTTCGTTCTAATGAGACTTGACATACTCTTAGTAAAATTGAGCAGCTTCAAGTCAAGGTCTAATTCAAATATATTATATTCTTATAATATTTGAAAATTAAGATGGAACGAAATGGAAGTCTGAATCGGAAAGAAAGCAAAGCATTGAATTAGACAATTTTAAATACAATACCTAATTTTGTTTAACTTCAAGTTACTTGGTTCAGATTTATTCTTAAATTGTTTTCCACTTGCACATTCGTAAATCAAGAACGTGAAGTAAAAAAATTTGATGAAAAATGTTGCGATCTTATAAAGTTAAGCAAACGCAATAGATAACAAACAATCTTCACTAATACAGAAGTGCTATTATATCATTTATTATATTAACTAACTTCATAAGTCAAATGCCATTTAATCAATTATTCGTAGGTGGGATTCTATGGTATGGGGTAAAAAATAAAAGCATTGTATACTTCTAGGACATGGAATAAGATCTCATTTAATATAGATTTGAAAAAGTAATCTTAACCCTTTATTATTTTTAATGGATAATTTATTTAGCTAATAAATTAATTATATTTTTAGATTCTTTGGTAATAATAAACTTTTTATTGTCATATAAATTATTATTGTCATATGTTTAATGATACAGTTAGTGTTTTAAAAATTAGATCGGTTTGATTACTAATCGTTATATTACTCAATTTGAGTTGATCTAAAAAATCATTTTAACAGTTGAACTGATCTGAACTGATCTGAACTGAGAACAATCGAAAAATTGATTATTTTTTATTGTATACTTTTTTTTAGTTGAGTTAGTCCAATGAGCTTATATATAACTAAAAACTAATAAAATAAAAAATTTAACACTTAATTGATTAAAAACTCATTAATTTATTTAATTTCTTTTAATTTCTTTTATTTTTTATATAAAATATGAACTCATATTCACAATGTAGGTGAATTATTATTTATTTTTTTAATAAATTTATATATATGATATCATCTTATTTAATTATTAATTTAACTGATTGAATTAATTAAATAATAACTCGATGACTTTTTCGATATATTGTCCAGCTTTGTTTTCTAAAATATTGGATGCAATGACACTTGATATTGTTTTATGACTTTTTCCCCTTTATTGTCCTGGGTTCGAAGTCAAGGCATTGAATTTGTGTGTTAAATGACTTATCACTCCTCTTATTATTAAAAAAAAATAATTAAGAAATATATAATCATGACAATTGATAATTGATAATGGTTATATTATGGGTATACGTAATCAAGAATGTTAAAACAGTATGTTACACTTATAATTTGCTTTTCTTCTATATCCTTGTTATATCAAAACTTCATATATGACTTGGAAGCAAAACACAAATCCAGCGAGCCAACAGGCGAGGCTGGTCTTGTATGTTTCCTTGTTAATTGTATTTTGTTCGTATTAATTAAATCAATATTCAATAAAATTGGTAAACAAATAAATTGTTGCTTCTGTTGATATTTAATGCATGTTGTTTGGATTGAGTTCACAGAGGAAGAAAAAAAAATGTTGGTTGTAGATTTTGAATTAGTTGAGAAAATGGTGGACTTGCAGATATATAATTATAGTTTTAAATTTGCAATGAATGATTTTTTTTTTTATAAAACTATTTTATAATTTTATTTTTTTATGATTAAACTATAATTTATAAATAATTTATTAAATTGGATAATCACACACATATTATATAATTTTGAATTCTTCGTACCACATGCTTCTCAAACTATTAATATTTAAGTACAGTGTACTAAACATGATGCGTGTGAAGATAGCTTTCAACTCATTGGATGATTTTGTGAAAGCTTGTAACTGTTGGATGCATCTTACAAAACATATTGCAACGTGATGTCCCTTAACGATGATGCATCCAAATGCTATTGAAATTTAACAACCTATTGGAAATATTTATATATTTTGATTATAATATTTGTCTATATTCTTATTTATTAAAAAAATAATTAATTATCAGTGATTTTATTAAATTTATATGTATTAAAAATTATATTTTTTAATTTTTAAGATATTTAAAATTACAATTAACTTTTTTTATTGTTTAAAAACAAAGACACTTAATATAATGTGCATGATGTACGTAAATAAGGTTGCCAATTTCTAATTAATCAGTAAAACAAAAGGGCATATCAATCTTCAAATAAAGTCACCTAACCTACCTCATAAAAGTAAGAAACTTTATATGAAAAAAAGTCACCTACCCTGTCATCCAAACATATATGGTCCACTATCCAACCTTTTTATGAGTCAAAAGCTCTATCTTTTAAGGTATTCGTATCATTTGGTTATTATGGCTAACTTTTGATCTTAGCTCAATTATTTAATTAATTGCGTCCCAAAGTGACCTATATTGTGTGGCTGAGAACATCTTCTTGTGATAGCTGCTAGTGGATGAAATGAGAGGGTACTTCTAGTGGAACCTATGGCATAGAAAGTTTTAGAAATAGAAAATAATACGGAAAAGAAAGAGGACGTAAAATACTTTCTGTAAATCACAATTTTAAATTACAATTACAGTTTTGATTATGTTTATTCTGTAATTAGTAAAGTTTTAAATAAATAAAAGAAAATATAATTATTATGGAACAAAATCATAAAAAAAATACTATTATAAAAGCCATTGTAAAATATTACGGCCACACGACGGATTGTGATCCGCTAATCAAAGTTCTCTTTTGCGTACATGAATGCAGGATGGTATGCTTACAAATAGAATGCTTCACCGATAAAAATCTTCAATTTATTTAAATAGATCAATCGAGGGAAGCAAAAGTTTTATATTGAGGGGAAAATATATATATTTAATTTTTGAGAGAGTCAATGTATAATTTTTATATAAGAGTGTGAAGATATAGAAATTTGAAGTTACGTAGCGCTACATCTCTTTTTTATTGAGTGTCCCCACTGAAAAAATTTTCTGAATCCCTCCCTACACAGAAGTGCAACTTTTACGTTTTGAATATCATTATTTATATGCTAAATATATATGATTTTTACCACTGATAAATCTTAATTTTCAAAACTTATAAAATTAAAAAAATAAGTGATTGTAGTCGAAATTTTAAAAAATATTCTGATGATTAAATTAGTAATTATGTGAGAGAATATAAAAATAAAATAACATTGAAGATCCTGTAAAGGATATATACTTTATTTTATATACAAAATTAGTGTATAGACTGATATAGCCACAAAGAATTTGATGATCAATCATAATTAAAAATGAATAGATATGTGTAATAATTGGTGGGATCAATATTAGATGATTGATTTTTGTTAAGTAGATACATGGTTAGATATTTTCGGATCAGATCAATTGTGTGCGATTGAGCGACCACATCAAACTTCACTTATTTTAAACCTAATAACCTAATTAGATTGATTTGATCTAAGATAGACCAATCGTCCCTTTTCATTCAGTCGATTATTTTGACTATATTAACCAGCGTCTGGCTAATAATGTGTTTTAGAACCAAAAGGATATGCAATGAATTTCAAGAGAAGTGTATGATGAGAGTTTTTTTTTTTTTCTTTTTCTACCTGCATTATCATAGCCTACGTGGAAGTCTGAGATTATAGCTCCATTCACTAATCGACAAATTTAAAACTGATGTGCATATATAAAGCTTAACCATAAAAAGTACCAAGTTCACAATTCTCTTCCCAAGGAACAAGCATGCGGTCCCTGTGATTGGAAATTCCATGTGTGCTTAACTGAAATTGACATAAAGTATATTAAGGGCAATATTTCATTGGACTTCTATTATTGGACGGTTACCAAACGTCCCTTTAGGTAGGTATACATGACGGAAAAAGTAGAAATGAAACGAAGGAAAACAAATAGTAAACTGAAAAAGGATTTCTTTTAAGTTGAGATTTTAATATATTATTAATTATCTTGGATAATCATATTTTACATATTTAAATATATATAAAGTATTAGATAAATTATTTATTAAATAAATGACTTGATTTAATTTTTTGACAAGTTGGTGTATATATTTTTTATTCTTAAAAGCTTAATGTTAAATCAATCATAAAATTTGTTTAAATTCAAAGAAAACCTCGGTCACATGCCTAATTATGTAAGCTATCTAAAATCATATCGCATTGATTAGTTATTTATTATATTCCATTTTTTGTGTCAATTATTTAAAATCATAGTAAATGAATGCTCTTTGTTTGTCTAGCTTAAATGCTAATGACAATTCCTTATTTATATGATATTTTAATTGGTTTAATTAATGTGTGTCAACCTTACTCCATAATTAATGCATTTATATTAATGTTGTTATTGTAACGAATAACATGTTTATAATTAGTGAGTTAAATGGATGAGAGCAATTGCTAGTTGCTTTTCAAACCATATCTCCTGGGAAACTCACCACATGGCAGCATGGTTGAGCATTTCGTTGTCTTTAGAAGTTGGTTTTCATGAAGAGTGCTATTGTTGATCCTTTCATAGAACAATGAGTCATATTTTTTCCTCCCAGATGGATTCTTTGGAGGGTTCATAAGTCAAATTGGATTTTTAATGGATGGTTGGGAAAGAGAGTACCCTCCCAAAACCTCTCATCAGAGAACAACACTACCTTTCTCAATTCATCATCAGCATTCTTCTTTATTTTTTGTTAACAAATTATGGGTGTGGCAGTTAGGATTGAAGGAGAACGAGAAGCTGGTTATGATTTAGCTAGTTGTGATTCAGCCATTCATTACCACTTGACAGTTGTCTAAGATTAATAACTTGCTCTGAACTGAAATTGAGATGGACGGTTGACTAATTTTGTTGTCCAATCTCGGAATGAAAGGGTCATTCAAGAGGTTGTTGAGGAAAAGGAGTAAACCCTCATGGTATTTGACAAGTAGTGGATTTTAAGGGTGCTAGGAGAGAAATATCAATCATTCTTATTGGATTTTTTTTTTTTGCTTTTTGCAATCGTAGTCGCTGCTTGCTAAGTGTTAAGCATAGCTTGAATCTTGTTTGTATACAACATGAGGTGGTAACCTACAAACAAACAACAAATAACATTTAGACAGTCACAACAAAAATCAAATGTCACATATTGAAGATAAGGACACACTTAACACATCCTTCATGTCTAGAAGGCTAACATCTTCTAAGGATTCTTTCCTCAAATTATGACCCTTTGAGTAATGATCCTTCCCTACCACCTTTAGGATAGAGTAGGTTGTGACCAAACAACAAGGAATAGAGGTCCCTTTGATCGGGCAACCAATAAGGAGAATTGCTCTTCAAGGAAACTTTAAAAAAATGACTCTTTCCAATGGTGAACACTAGATTAAGGGTTGCTAAAAAGGATCTAGCCAGTTCTTCAAGTCAAATAAATGCAAACACCGTTTCCTTTGGAAGAGATATTAAAAAAGTAGAAGAAGATGGATACTAAAACCCTTAGTTTATCTGCTACAAATAGCCTTAAACAACTCTAGAAGAATTCTTGAGCATTAAAAGTTAGTTGGGTCAAGCAAGCATTCATGTATTTAAGAACTAATTGTTGGAAAGAAGAAAAAGGGGTAAAATTCTAATGTTCTTGATAAATTGACCATAAAACATGAAAAATTGTCTTGGGTCATAGTTACAAACATTATCCTCTTCACCTGCAACCTTAAAGATTATGTCTAGATAATCATTTTCTTTATAACGTTCATTACAAAGGTTATGTCAGGTTTTAGTTTTGTGCCAAGGATATTTTATCCTAACACTAGTAACCTATGGATTAACCCAACCCAGATCAACCACTTGACTAAAGTTTCCCCAATATGACTGACTAAGTGAGGTGAGAGAACCAGCCATTGTTCTAAGACAAGATGGAAGAGAAATAGCAAAGTAACAAAAACAAAGGAAAATTTAGAAAAGGAATACCTATAAATTGACAAAGATAGAAGAAGAACACTGAGAAACTTGAACTCTTAGGGATGAAGGAACTCCAAGGTCATTGGATTGCAAAAAATGTTGACTTAAAGGAGAAACTTTCTTTAAAAATAAGGGAAGTTAAAAAATTGAAATCAATGGTTGAGATTGAAAAATCAAGTGAATTAGATTACTTCTCACAAAGATCATGATCTTAGCTATTCTAGCCATTTCACTAAAAAAAACAAGTTCAAGGTAGTCAAGTTAGTATAGATGCCTTAAAGACAATCATTTATAATGGCATCAAAACTACATATCTTAACATATTTAATAAACATGATGTTTTGACCTCTTTATCAATTTAGTTTTAATATATATATATATGTTTTGATATATGTATGTTATATTGCATAAAGTTCTTGAAACAAATTGTGTATATATTAATTACAATTGGGATTGTAATTATGAGATGATTTATACATACAATTGTATATCTAGATATCCCTGGTTATTGAATTATTGAGAAAATAGTATATTAATAATTTATGAGTAAACCAACTATTGACGTCAGAATTTGGTTCACAAGGGAGTTCTAGATTCTAGCCAACGAGAGTGAATTCTCAGACCCAATGCTGCTTCCCAAAGTGTAAGAGAGATGAAAAGAGAGAAAAAAGGAGAAGGTGGAGCAGTGCTTTTAACGTGGTTCAGCTAAATTTGGGCGGTACCGGACCTTACGTCCACGATAGAGCTTTTATTAATATTTGAAAGTAGATTTTTACAGAGTTTTGGCATACCAGTTTCTGGCCTCTTCCCCTCTTCTAACAATGCATTCCTATTTGTAGAGGAAGGAAGAGTTACATACATTAATTACAAGCTACAATTGTGTTACATTAAGAAATAAATGGAAAAAACAATAAAACTTTTGTAATTCGACTGCTACAGGCTTCTGTCTGTTGGGTAGGCCCCTCTTGTCAGTTATAGACCAGCATTTTGTTGATCGGATCACACAATCTGGGGTCGTGCACATCATTAGGAAGGAGATGTTGAACTTGCTTTGTTCAGGCACGAGTTCGATTCGAGGGGTTGCACTTGCAATGCAGATTGAAGGTGTAGCGATCCAGATAGTTCTTCTGATCGGTCCTTTTGTCATTCTTGGGCTTCTTGCATGTCTTTCCAAGACAAACCGATTTCCACATATAACAATTCATTTGTATGTGTCTGCCATTTGGTATTGTTTTATTGTGTGAGATGTCTATTGTCCTGAGCTAGGGTTCATAACTCAGGATTGCTATAGCGAGCTCAGTGTCGCTGTAGCGGAATAGCAAGGTGGAGCTTGCTGGGCAACCTTAATGAGCTGGGTAACTTAGCCTCTACCGATGTTCGAGTTTGTCTCATTCTTTTAAGACTATTTTTTGCCTATAACATAAGCCCCCCAACTCTTGGTTTACTTTATGGATTGGGAGTTGCAATTTTTTCGGGGCTTTGTTCATATCTCTAGTCAGAGTCCTTGTTTGATCGGATTGTCATTTCAGACTTCTTGTCTATCTTTTCATTTTTGTTTTAGGCCATGCTTTTTCCTCTTTGCCATTTTCGGTCATTGGCGTGGCATGGTCGTTCGCTTTGGGTCGTTGGATGAAGATCAGCTAGATGTCTTCTAGATTTTTCAATGGATCGAGCTGGTCTTTTTATACCATGAAGGTCTCTTTCTTTTTCAGCAAAGGAGCTTAATGGAAGAGGCTGAAGAGCCCCCTGCATTTTTGGTGTCTTGGCTTTCGGTGAAGCTTATTGAGACATGAATGGCCTGTTGTAGAGTGTTTGGAGGCATGGATAGCCTATTGCACATGGCTTTGCCATAGGATTTGTCTGGCAGGCTCTTGGGGAGTCTTGTGCTGATCTTGGACTTTCTTCCCTAGCTCCTTTCCATAGAATCCAGCAACGTTGTTGGGACTCTTGGTGCCCTTTTGAGCTGCATTGGGTTTGTTCTAGGAAGAACCACTGGCTGGGTATGGGAAGACCACGGAAGTGGAGTTGCTAGTCTTCCTACTAGTAGGAGTTTGCCTCTTGGCTTAGCCAGCTCATCACTTTCTTGCCAGAATGGTAGTATTAGGCTTTCAAGCTTCTTGACTATGTTTCTATATTTCTTCTTCATCTGATGTAATCTTGCCTCTGTGAGGCTTTTTTTGTGTATGAGCTTTTCTGTGTAGCTTCTGAAAGTTGTATCGGATACTTTGTGCACCACTATTTGTATATTTCTAATGATTAATGAAATGTTTCTTTGGCCAATCGATTGTGCTCTTTGACTTTCTATTTTCTGTTTGGTTGTCTTTGGCAAGTAAGAATTAGGTCGCATGCAGGTTGTGACCAATGAGAGATTAGGTGTGCGAACCATGATTTTCTGGCTGCATGTTAGCTACGGATATTCGTGTTGCATGAGAGCTATGATAAATTTATCCTGGTGTCCTTTCCATGTGGTGAGCTAGTTGTCCATTATTTAATTTGAATATGCTGTCGAGGTAGGCTCTCGAGCCGGCACACCCTTGGTCACGAGGTAGGCTTTGGGGCCGTCTCACCTTCGGATGCGAGGTAGGCTCTGGGGCCATCTCACCCTCAGACAAGTTTTATTTTTGTTTGTGCTATCATGAAGTAGGCTCTGGGCCGTCTCACCCTCGGACGCAAGGTAGGCTCTGGGTCGTCTCACCTTCGGACATATTTTGCAGTAGTCGAGATGACAGCTCATCATATAGCGAGGTCGCACATCCATACCACAACAAGTTCATTGCTCAGTGGTAAGGGAATTTGTACTTTTGGTCACAGTTCAAGGAACTTGGTTTGCTCTGGATGTATCAATAGGGTAGGCCTCGCACCATCTCACCCCCAGATGAATCCTTGCAATGGTGGAGTGAAAACTTGTTATCTAGATGACATTTTTTGGCCAATTGGCAACTTATATCAATTCAACATTGAATGATTCATGCAACTCATTGTCATTGGTTTCAAGGAAACAGTACAAGATTAGTATATGGTCTTGATGGAGGGCTCAAGCTCTTAGGTAGCAATTCGCTGAGCTTGTTGAGCTCGCTACTTCGATGATCTTACCACGTAATCTTGTAGTCGACCTCTTCTGATGAGGTCTTCAATGGCATCTTTTAGTGCCTGACATTTTGAGGTGGTGTGTCTAACCTCATTACGATAAACACAGGATCTGCTTGAATCTTTGGACTTAGTGGAGGCTCTCATTAGTCTGGGCCTTTCGAAGTCCTCGTTGTACTTTTTTATGGCAAAAATTTTGTCTTGTGTGTCTAACAGGATGCTGTAGCTTTCAAAGTGACCTCTAGGTCACTGAGGCTTCACCTTCTTCATGAGTTGGGGGCTAGGGTCATGATTATGACTCTCTTTGCTCCTCTTTTTGCTTACAGTGGGACCACCGGTGCCTAATTTCTGCTCAGGTTCCTCTGTTTCAAAAGTTTCTTCTCATCTTATTTATTTGGTGGCTCGCTCATAGAATTTAGTGAGGTCTCGAGTTGGGGACTTGTAGAGGCTTCTGTATAACTTTTCATCTTTGCGAAGTCCCACCAGGATAGCTGTTAGGAGGCTTTCCTCCGAAGGATTTTCCACGGAGTTGGCTTCGTGCCTGAATCGGGCTATATAATCTTTTAGTGGTTCATTCTTAAGCTGGAAGATCATTGTAAGATGGCAAGGAGGTGCGAGCTACCTCTTTAGCTCCCGATATTGGTTAATGAATTTCCTTTGGCATTCTTCCCAGTTACTGACACTACGAGCTAAGAGTTGTCTGAACCATGCCCGGGATACTCCTACTAATATGGCCGGGAAGACACAGCATTTCACCAGGGGGTCAGTTGCTTGGAGATCCATCTAGATATTGAGCTCATCCAGGTGCTCCTCGGGTCGTTGTTCCCATCATATAGTAGGATCACAGGCACTTTAAGTTTCTAAGGGAGAGGTTGCATCTCAATCTCCACAGAAAATAGTTAACTTTCCTCATAGCGAGGTTGGTTGTTTTGAGACCGTGGGCATTCTTCTAATCATTTGAGCCTTAGGAGGATTTCCTCCATCATCTGGTTTTGTGTTTTAGGCTGAGGGGCAGAGCTTCCTGCTCGTTGTGAGCCCCCTAGTTGTTGACTGTCACGTTCTTCGTGAGCTTCCCTCTGAGCCTCTTTACGAAGTTACTGGAGATGTGTCATGATCTCTTCTTATCTTTGTGTGCTTTGAGCTTGAGCCTGCGCCAATGCTTTGACAGTTTAAACCAACTCTCTTACTATGTTTTCGAGTGCTAGTTAGGGTTGGCAGGGCGTTTGAGCCTCTTAAGTTTTAGGGGTAGCAATGGAGTGATGGTGAGCCCCCACAATAGGAGTGCCTGCTGGTTGGAGGGTTGGAGTGGTTGAACTCCGAGTGGTTCTTCCTTTTGCCATTGTTAAGTTGCAATGGATACTTCGAAGAATAGATGGATCCCTATAGATGGTGCCAAAATGTTGACATCAAAATTTGGTTCACGAAGGGAGTTTCAGATTTTGGCCAACAGGAGTGAATTCTCAGACCCAATGCTACTTCCCGAAGTGTAAGAGAGATGAAAGTAGAGGAAGAAGAAGAAGGTGGCATAGTATTTTTAATGTGGTTCGGCTAAATCTGAGCAATACCAGACCCTATGTACACGATGGAGCTTTTATTAATATTTGAAAAGAGATTTTTACAGAGTTTTGGCATACCAGTTTTTGGCCTCTTCCCCTCTTCTAACAATGCATTCCTATTTATAGAGGAAGGAAGAGTTACATACATTAATTACAAGCTATAGTTGTGTTACATCAAGAAATA
>JANHAO010002657.1:0-28019 GCA_026873985.1 Saraca asoca
TGCAAAACTGTGTGAATTTTATTTTGACAAGTAGTTATGCTGGAAAACTTACCCATTAGTGCACTTTTTTGTTAGAAGCCAACCTGGGCTTTTAGTGAATCTTTTGCTACTTAGTCAAAAAAAAAAAGTAGCATTATCATAGGTTATTGTTTGTAATAGAAATACTCTACTCACCATCAAATACAATAAGTTTGCCATATATATATATATATATATATATGTAAGCACTTTCCTTTTGTTATTCTATTATTTAGATTTCAATATAAATTCATCAGTATTGCATGTAAATTACATGTTGAAGCTTGTTGAAACAATTATAAAGTCTTACTTTGCTTGATATTATTTGCAGGCACATGGCTTCTATATCTCTTTAATTTGTTCATCATATTTGTTTTATGCTGTCTTAATTCTGTTTTGACTCACATGCCAGCAAACCTGATCTAGCAAAGATTATTCATTACTTCATTGCAAACTTTAGCTTTCACAATCCCATAGCATTCAATTACATGTTTCTCACTTTCCAATAATTTTTATTTACATAACTTTATTTCTTTAACGTAATTAACCATTAAGTATTTTGTAACTAAGAATTTATTAATTATCAATTATTCCTTTATAAATTTGAGATTCACCTATTAAATTATCATGCATTAATTTTAGTAATAGATTGAAATAAATTATGTGTATAAATAAAATACATCAATTTAAATATTATTTTTACTATTATAAATATTTAATTTATCATATATATATAAAATAATTATTAAATTTTATTTTATTATTATCACATATTTTACAAAGTGATTATAAAATCCGTGTATAGCATGAGCGACTGCCCACAGCAAGCCACGCGTCAACCTTACGGAGCAGAAGGGCAAGAAACCTCAAACCTTCTGAGTAACTTTGTCAGTCTCCTCCGATCTCAAAGCCTACTGCTTCCAAGCCCCGAGTTGCCCCTGCGTTCTGTTTCAAGCCGTGCCGGGGTTCTGGACTCTGCGTTCAATCAGAACACATAGAAAAACCGTCTGAACCGCCATTAAAGACCTTGAAGTTCCTGCAACTCATCTGTTTTAGTTCCTCTCTAGACGTATTCCACTCACTTGATTGAAGCAGCATCGAAAATGCTTCACAACAAGTCCTTCGTGAAGAAAACTAGAGGAGGGAAAGTAATGAAGGTGAGCTTCTTCTCAATTTTAGTTCTAACCCTAGCTCTAGCTTAGCTCTCTCCTTTAGTTCATCTTAGTTGCCCGTAATATCATTCTTCTCTGGTTTTATACTTCGGTGCAGCAAGTTAGGGAGCATTATCTAAGAGATGATATATACTGCGGATCTCCAATCTGTACTGTATGTGATACTTCTGCTGCTCGCTTGAGTGGTTCTGCTTCGACGATTCTAGTTGTGGACACCAATGTTGTTCTCAACCAGGTGATTGTTGGTTCTGCAATTTTTATGTTGTTCTGAATTGCTATGTGATAGTGAAGTGGTTTAAGATGTCTATATTTTGGCCGGTGTTAACAGATTGATTTGCTGGAGAATCCGGCTATTGATGATGTTGTTGTGTTATCCATCGTGCTGGAAGAGGTTAAGAACAAGAATCTGTCTGTTTACAACCGAATTAGGGCCATCTGTAGCAATTCGTTGAAGAAATTCTTCGTTTTTGCTAATGAATACCATAAGTAGGTTATTTTTCTCCTTCACTACTGTCATAACTATTTTTTGGCTCTTATAACTGTAACACACGTGCATGCCAAAGAAGCAGCAACTGTGGTGTGGAATGCATGTCTTTTGAAGCTATGCTCATTTTATTTAGTTCATGATGGTCTGTCTGTCCTATCATAGTTGTTTGAACTTGCACCCCAAGTAGTTATTAGAGTATCTGTATATTTTACTAATGCAAGTTTTGCTTTGCTTAAGATGCTGTAATCTTTTATATTTGATGATGGTGGCTTGGTGTGATATGTTTCCATATTGATATTTTTATTCTTCTTTTGGCAGGGATACATATGTTAAAGAAATGACTGGCGAAACCAAAAATGATAGAAATGATAGAGGTCTGTTTTTTGCATGATTTGAGAATTTGTTCTTTCTAGCATGTTTTCTGTTTAACTTGGATGAATTTATGTGCAAGTTTCCTGTAAAAATATCAACCTTTTCCAAGTTGTGACTTTAAAATGTGGTACACAGCTATCCGAGTGGCTGCTCAGTGGTATCAGAATCATCTTGGTGGTTCAGTAAAGGTTTTGCTTATAACTAATGATAAAGAGAACAAGAGGAAGGCTACTGAAGAGGGGATTTGGGCAGAGACAGGTACTTAAATTTTTGTCTTTTGGAAGTCACATCTGTATCTTGAATAGCTCACGCACCAGTGTACCTGGGCTTTGTTTATGAAAATTGATATTTTGGGTTGTGTCAAAAATTATCAACCAAAATGGACTCAAATAAAAATTAATGAATCAAGATTTGTCTTGCTTTCAGTTGAGTCATATGTGAAATCTCTGGGCCGATCAGATTTGCTTGACCTGCTTGTGCAGCCTGCATCTGAAGATGTAGACATGCATGAGGTTGAAGATTTGAGACCATCCAAGAGGAAAATCATTTATTCAGAAGTACGGGCTGATTCCACTTCCTTTTAATAATTTGTGTGAACTTGGTTAGATTTATTGTAATGTTACTGAGCTTTTGCTTGGTGTTATATTTCCAGCATAAGCCAATGTCAGAAATTACTTCTGGTTTGCATCGAGGAATATATCATCAAGGGAAACTTCGCGTAAACCGTTACAATCCGTTTGAAGCATATGTTGGGAGTGAGAGCATTGGTGATGAAATAATCATTTATGGGCGTGTAAATATGAATCGAGCCTTTGATGGTGATATAGTGGCAGTTGAACTTCTGCCTCAAGACCAGTGGCATGAAGAGAAGTCTCTCTCAATAGCTGGGGAAGGTATGTTATTGGTAATGATTTTTGTAGCATTTGAAATGATTTTAATCATTGGATACATAATATTTGAGATCATGTGCTGAAAACCCCTATTCTCTTGTAAATGTGTGTATTGCAATTGCCTGAATATATATATATATATATGTATATATTTTCATGTACAAAAATTTTTTTATGAAAAGCTAAGAACCAAGTATATAAAATGGGGATTAGTATCCTCCTTAAGGGGAAAAAAAAAAAAGAACGGCTGGATAAGAATTGAAATATGCTGCTTTTGTTTGGATTTGACCTACTAGACCATGCAATTTTTTGAACTTAAACTAGTTCCATTGCTTTTCTTCTCTACTTGTGTGTCCACTAACATGCTTTTCTAGTTAAACTGCTTCATTAGGCCATTTTGTTTGCATGCAGAGGATGAGGAGGAAGATGGTGATGTTCATCTAGTTCCAAGCAGTGCTGATGATGCGCCTAGAACTATGCCTCAGCAAGGTTCTACTGGAGAAACAAATCTTGTAGCTTGCCGTCCTTCTGGTTGTGTTGTTGGCATCATAAAACGAAACTGGCATTCGTAAGTAAATTTGATTAACTGGAACTTTTCTTTGTTACTTTTACATATTGGCATTCAATGAGGTGTTTTTCAGCATCAATAGTATCCCCATTTACTGTGCAATCTTCTGACACGGTCATTGTTTTCTGCACTTCTCTGTGTAAAATTGTCAAACTTGTTAGGAAGAGGTAGAGATTGGCTTGTACTTAATGCATATGCAGTGTAAATGTAACATAATCCAAAAATATACAGGAGAAACTCACTGAAGTTGCAGAGAAACAGAAGAATGCTATAAACTTTCAATTTCCTGATGTGTAGTGGTTGACTGTTAACATTTGTCTTCTCTTGTTATGCCAATTACTCATATGAAGCATGGGTACTTCAAAATCCTAGGCGTATCCATATTGGGTGCTAGTACACCTTGGTACTTCATGGGTACGTACTAAATACGTATTATTTTAGAAATATTAAAATTAAAAATTGGGTATTCAAAGGGTGGTACGTATCAGGTACATATTTCTTTTGATGAATGGAAGTTAAAAGCTATTTTTCTAGGAATGATCATGAGATAAATCATGAAATTAATACTCTTAGAATTTGAAGATATTCTTTCCTTTGCTTTTGACTATTATATTTGGTAGTATCTTTATGAATTATAACAATTTTATATTAATTTAATGATTGTTCATCATGTGTGTTATTATTTGCTTATAATGTTAATTTTAATTACACAAATAATATATTTTTATTTTTTATCCATATCCTAATTTTTTAGAAAAATGTTGTACCAATGTACTCATATCTTCCCAGGTATGATACTCATACCAGTACCTGTGTAACATATCTCAAGACATAAATAATGCATCCATTTGATTGGTCTATACCTATGTACTCCATTTGTTTTTATGATGGTGCTCTTCTTTTTCTAAATATATTTAAATTATCTATGCAGTTATTGTGGGTCTTTGGAGCCAATGCCCATGCCTGCAGGGAGTGGTAGTGTTGCCCATGCCTTATTTGTGTCCAAAGATCGCAGAATCCCCAAGATTCGAATCCAAACTCGCCAGCTTGAGAACCTTTTAGACAAGAGGATTGTTGTGGCTGTTGATTCTTGGGATCGTCAGTCCCGATATCCATCAGGTCACTATGTACGAACTATAGGAGAAATAGGTGATAGAGATACCGAAACTGAGGTATGTAGAATGAATTTGCATGCTTGTAAATGGCTTTGAACAGAGGTTGGACACAATTTGAGTCACTTTCACTTTACTCTTTTGTACTATAACATTTTCAAAAAAGTTGGCCTATCTAAAATTTCTTAGCAATAATTTTTTCTTTTGCTGCTACATCTAACTGCTCTTTGGCATGATAAGATTTTAAACCATCTTTATGATTAAGTTAATGACCCCATTAGCTAGATTGTAGGCCAAATTAAAATGCACTTCAGTATGTCCACATGCAAACATGTACCTATAATTCTGTCTGCAGTTTGTATGCATTTATTTGTTAAATTGTTAATCAACTAAACCATGTTGTTCCTATGGTATATATCATTTTTGTGCACAATTCAGGTGGTTTTGATAGAAAATGATATAAATTCAAGGCCATTCTCTTCTCAAGTTCTTGCATGCTTGCCACCGTTGCCATGGTCGGTATCTTCTGCAGATTTGTCAAATCCAATTAGGCAGGATTTGCGAAACTTGCTTGTCTTCAGTGTGGACCCTCCAGGTATCAGTTTTATACAATACCCTGCTTGGGTTATATAATACTTTATCATATCATTGAAAATTATTCTAATTAGATATTATATTTTAAGACTTGGAATTAATTCATAAAATGTGCATTTTGTTAATCAACAGTGTATTCACCCATAGCCAACTTCATTGGTAGTTTGATAGAATTCAAAAAGAACCATGTGGTAACTTAATTAAAATGAACACTATGTTGTAAGTCAGTGTTTAGGATACACGGAGAAATGATTTTGTTAACACAATTGACTTAGTTACATTTTCTTTGCAGGATGCAAGGATATCGATGATGCACTTCACTGCACTGCTCTTCCAAATGGAAACTTTGAAGTTGGAGTTCGTATCTTTTTTAGTTTTTTTTTTTTTTTAACCTGAAAAATGTAGATGCATGTCAAAGAAAATCTTTAAGCATGCAAATAAGAATTTATGGACAACCAATTAGATGAAAGATATGATTTCACCTGTAAGTAAAGCTTTAAGTCCCACAATGGAGGCATAAGTCAGTGCTATACGGTATTTGGGACACAAGTAGCTTACTACTAATAACCTGGATTTATGCATTTTGGGGCATATGGTCAGGGGCCCATTCAAGTTACCTGGACACAGCTACTCAGGTTATTACAATGTATCTAATTTATAATTTTAGTTTGCCATAAATTTGGAGGCTCTTGCTTAGCTGTTCTGTGTTGGCATTTTTTTTTTTTTTCCAAAATATGTACTACTAATGTATGAGATTGCTTTGTGCACACAAGGTTTGGAATAACTATATTTGAAACAGTTTATCCACCAGGATTTCTTTTCATGAATAGAATCACCTTATCCTCTTAGGAAGTTAAAATTATCAGATTAGACCCAAGGTTTGTACATCCTAACACAGTATCTTGGGTTTCTTCATGTTCTTAAATTGGGATTCTTATCAGAGGGCCTTATTACTTCTCCTGCCCTCTTTCCCCTGTCCTTTTCCCTGCGGTTCTTCAAAGTTAATCTTTAATGGGTTTCTTTTAGATATTGCTGATGTTACAAATTTTGTGCTTCCTGGCACTCCACTTGATGATGAGGCTGCACAAAGGGGTACATCGGTCTACCTAGTGGAGCGGCGGATAGACATGCTTCCAAAACCTCTTACAGAGGGTAATGTCATTTTTTCCTCCCTAGTTGATGGAGTTCTGTATGCTGTAAACAAGTTGGTTATTACAATGGATTACAGTATTTCAGCCTTGCACTAATGAAGCCTTTATCTGACAGACATATGTTCTCTTCGAGCCGATGTGGAAAGACTAGCCTTCTCTGTTATATGGGTATGTGCAACCTTATATTTTGGCTAATTAATAACATTTGGCAACATATAAATTTTCTTGCATTTATGTGCACCAACTTTCAACAGAAAGTAGTTGGCTTTTCTTTCTTCTAGAAATTTCCTATTGAACAACCTGTATGTAGTTCTTGCCACTCTTTGTATTTTGACCACACCTCATGGCTGTAATCTCACCTCCATGACACCCTTCCTGCTGATTCTGCCACTGCCGCCACCATTGATTTTCCCCATATTTGCTATCACCTGCCACCAACTTGCAACTACCTTATGCCACATAGCTGCTTCACACTGCCACTTGTCTGTAGTTTATTTCAAATGGGCAGGTTTGTCTGCACTATTTTTGTCTTGCATCCTGTCATGAATAGATGACTTCTTAAAATGTGCTAAAACAAGGATGTCAACCAAAGCTGTCAATCTGACCGCACATTGTTATGTTCATCCATTATTGCTAAAACTATGTACATACGTTCAGGAAATGACACCTGAAGCAGAGATTATTACGACCAAATACACAAAAAGTGTCATTAAATCTTCTGCAGCATTGTCTTATGTAGAAGCCCAGGCAAGGATGGATGATAGGTATGATTTTATTCCTCCTTATCCTTGGATATTCCCCAGTTACAAATTGATATGTATTCAGCTTTATTACTATATTAGCATTGAAGAAAGGGCTATGTTTTCTCTGCTGGGTGTTTCTTATTCCAGACATGTGCCTGCGATAATTGTTTATGAAATAGCAATACTGACTATACTTTTGAAGTCATTGAGCAGTTTGGCACATTGAGTAATTCTCTCAAGGCAAATGATAAGTTGGATCTGTGTATATTCCGGCACTATGCTCCAATTATTCATGTCTTAGTCTGAATACTAGTTGATGTGATTATGTATTTTATGGCTGTTGCTGCCTGTATTGCCTCTAACTTCTTGGACCTGTGTTGTTTGTATTGCATTTAGTGCTCCTGTATAATTATAGGCATTGATTTATGGAAGTGTTATGGAACCTAACTTGCAATTTTTAGGTGGAATAATTGATGTTAATCTTCAGGGAAGGTAAAAATAATATATAAAATGGTGAATTCAGGGTGCCTAGATAGCCCTATAATTGTTCCTAGGTGTGGCCCGCAACCTAGATAATTATTGATAAATCAATTGAATCTTGTTCCTAGCAGGGACAGAAATATTTCTTGTCTTCCTTGCGGAGTTAATCACAGAAATGTAAATAGTAATCTATGTGTAGACGGAATAAAGTTTGAACTGAATGTATATCTAAACCTACAATTTCAATTTTTTTTTTATGCCACACAGATCAAATTTGTTGGCATTCCATTGGGGATGGTTAATATTTTCTTCTACTCTTTTGTGCAGTTGTGCTGGTCATGCAATTTGATTTTCATAAATAATCCTATTTATGTAATTAATTTTCCACATCTACAGTAACTCATGAATCACTGACTATAGATTTGAGGAATATAAATAGTTTAGCAATGTTGTACAACCATGAGTCTGATTTATGTAATTAATTTTCCATTTCTACAGTCGACTCATGGATCCACTGACTACTGATTTGAGGAATATGAATAGTTTAGCAAAGGTATGGATTATTAGAGGCTGATTCAGTGGTGATTTGCATGGTCTTCTATCAAATCGTCTGAAGGGTGGATTTGTGTATTATCAGAAAATGAGGCAAAGGCGTATTGAGAGAGGGGCTCTAACTCTTGCTTCTGCTGAAGTCAAATTTCAAATTGACACAGAGACTCATGACCCCCTGGATATTGGTATAATTTTCTTTTACTTTTATCTATCATCTCTTCATGAAGCATCAGATCGAATATGTGCTTTATTTTTTTGCTAGACTGCCACCAAGCATGTCTGCTTAACTAAAACCAATGCAAGTAATTACCAGCTAGTTGACTTCATTTAAACCCAATAGTCTACTGACATAGTAACCTGTTTTATCGCTTCAGAGAATGTATATTTATAGCTAAAGAACTATTATTTGGATAATTTGTTGGAGAAAACTGACTGTTTGTTTTATATTTCATTGTGCTCTTAGCTTCCCCTTCGTGTGAGATGGTTGTTTGTGTCCTTGTTTTTTGGTTGATTCTATCTAGTTTTTGTTTTGAACTGCAGGTATGTACCAGATTCGGGAAGCTAACCAAATGGTGGAGGAGTTTATGCTTGCCGCTAATATTTCTGTTGCACAACAAATTCTTAAGATTTTCCCTGTGTGCTCATTATTAAGGTTGGTTTCTGATATGCCCTTTTGACATGTTGGGATTGGGGAGAATGGAGCGCTTGCTGGTGTGGAGTCTTATTGGGCATATAATGGGCAATAATTTTGTAGAATGAGTAGTTACTGATGCACTCTGAAACTATGTTGCTGATAAGCTATATATTTCATATGTATGTCTAACCATTGATTACAACTTAGTAGCATAAAATGTATTGATATGGTACTGGCAACAGCTAAAAAAAAAAATATTAAATTGTGGTAAGATATTAGTAATTTCATACAAGAGCCTTTGATAAAAATACTATTGTTTGGTTTGTATAGGCGCCATCCTACTCCAACCAGAGAAATGCTTGAACCTTTGCTGCGTACTGCTGCTGCTGTTGGTATCCACTTGGATGTCTCATCATCAAAAGCATTAGCTGATTCTCTTGACCGTGCTGTGGTAAACTTTTTATTTTGTATGTTTTGGCATTGTTTTTTATTGAAGATACATCAGTTATGCATTGTTATTACTTATCATGTTTGTTGGCCAATTACACATATTTAAGGGTCTGTCCTAGTTCACATTGGATTTTCAGTTTTGAGGCATCTTGTTTGGTTTGATCACTCATGGTCAACAAAAATTTACAGGGAGATGATCCGTATTTTAATAAGCTAATCCGTATTCTGGCAACTAGATGCATGACTCAGGTAAGTTGAATTTAAATAGTGAATCCAAATTTACTATGTAATGAGACAAAACTGGAAAAAAAAATGTTTTCTTTTTGTAGGCAGTTTATTTTTGTAGTGGGGAACTTAGTCCTCCAGAATACCATCATTATGGGCTTGCAGCACCTATATACACGCATTTCACATCACCTATCAGACGATTTGCAGGTTGGCTTCATTGTCAATAGTTTTAATAATCCAATCTTTGCTCGGGCAGTTGTGTGCTATAATGAGTTCAAACTTCCTGTTCTTGCAGATGTTATTGTACACAGGCTACTTGCTGCCTCTTTGAGCATATCCAAGCTACCATCAATTTTCCAAGATAGGGTTCAACTCACAAGTATTTCAGACAGTATGGCATCTCTTCCTTTTAGAACTTTGTCATAGGCTAAAAGTGTTGCTTATATTAGCACAACTGCAAAAGGTTTTTGTTAGCACTAAATGTACAATTTTATTTTCATGGTTCTTGACTTTTTAATCATTCAATGTGACTATATCCTTGTATTGCATCACTTATGTTTAACGTGTCCACTGTATATGTTAAATCTTTCTATAAAAAAAAATGTCTGTTAGATCTTGATAATATTTTTTTTACTTGTGTGGTTCAGATTTAAATTATCGCCATAGGAATGCCCAAATGGCAGGCCGGGCTTCTGTAGAGCTCCATACAGTCATTTATTTCCGAAAAAGGTGTGTATCATGGCTTCTGCTCCCCTTTTGCTGCTTCTGTTCTATTTGCAGCTCATTTTGGATTTTTTCTGTCCCTGGCATGCAGGCCAACAGATACAGAGGCCAGAATAGTGAAAATAAGATCCAATGGATTTATTGTGTTTGTTCCAAAGTAAGTCTCCGACCTCTCCCTTCTTCTTCTGCCTCTACGTACAAAGAGAGTTAAAAACCGAGTCTGAGGGAGACCAAATTGTCAAAAACATTTCCCTTAAATCAGACTAGGTGATAGATTCTTTGGTTGTTTTAGTAATTTTAGGCATCAGGGCAGCTCTTAGATCTCCATGTTTTTTAGTTTGTGAACTTTGACATTGTGTAGAGTGTATCAGTTAGGAGCCCATTTGTAGGTTGCGTAAAATAACCTTCTTTTCCCTCTCCAGATATGGCATTGAAGGGCCTGTCTATTTGACAACAAAAGCTGAAAAGAGTGGCGGAGAGTGGTATGTGGATGAGCAACAGCAGAAGATCAAAAAGATGGATGGCAGCCTTTCATACAGTGTTTTGCAATCAGTCAGAATTCACATGGAGGTTGTGGAGCCCCAGCCTAACCGGCCAAAACTTCAGCTTACTCTCATCTAGAGGTTGTGTGCTCAAGTTTTAGCATCCAAAATCCTTATCTAGAGGTTATGTGCTCAAGTTTTAGCATCCAAAATCAATTCTATGTGAACCATATGGGCATGGAGCAACACGCGCATGCTGGGATATGGTAAGTCAGCTTCAGTCAGCACTGGTCATGTGAATTTACTGAAATTGGATTTGAGCCGAAGGAGGAAAATTTGGCTGCAAGCAATAGAAGTACTGGCAAAATAGGTATGTTGCTTTGGGAAAATTTTTGTAGAAGTAAACCAAGTTTACTGGTTGATGGGTTAGTATTGGTCTTTTTTTATCCTCCTTTGGTTTTTCTTCTCTCACCTTGTCAAGTAGACTTTTGTGCATATTGTGTTATTAAAAGCCTAGATTTTTCATTTCAAATGATACAAGTTGGTTGAACAGAGCCATCTGGATTTTGTTTGCTATGTGAATGTTCAAGAAATTCTAGATTTTCGTTACTTATGGAGGATTATCATTATGTTTGTTATAGTAGTCTTTGATAATCTAATCAATAGGCAAAGTTCGGTTGTTTTGGGCATATTGTTTTGTCTCTCCCACTAGAAGCCATTCTCTACTGTGATGTATCACGATCCATCCGGGGCAAACCAAATTGAAAATTGAATCAGTTAATATGTAAAAAGTTTCCAGTGAAGCTCAAAAATAGAGACCACATTGATGAAGTTATTTTCTTCGATGACAAAGCGAATGTACACAATCTTTAAGATGAGAAAAGGAACAAATCAATGGTTATATTTCGACTGGAGTTCGCCATTTAATTGATGTTGTTATTTTTATCAATGTAGTTTTGATAAAATTACATGACAGTGTTTTGTACGCTGTTGATATAAATACAATGTCAATGCATGAAATTTAAACGCAAAAATAAACATATACATTTGACTTTCGTTTAGTTATTAAACTACATCAATAATTACAAAAATACCTTATTTTCGAGATATACCCTACACTTCAGGTGGGCAATTATTTGGCCAACCACCAGGTCAGAGAGGAACATGCCTGATGCAGAACAATCAATTCGAGTGATACTAAAGGTAAAAACTGTACAATGTATGATATAGCGGTGGATCATAAAGTTTCGTATTGTTCATGCATCCATGCATAGAAGCTTAGCACAAATTCAATTCTCAGAGATTTTAAAATCGACTTCTTGAATTTAGATCAAAGAAATTTTTTCGCAAATTTTTTAACTTGAGTTTGACAGGCATGCTTTTACTTGCCTTAAAAAAAAATAAAAATTAGTTGACTGCAATAATACCCACTGAAAATAGACATTTAAGTATGAGGATATGCCTGCAAGTATTGGTTTTTTGTCGTAATTGTACAAGAGCATCCTCTTGCTCCAAGAACATTGTGCCTAGAAAGAGATTTGCTAAATGCATAATCATTTTTTATACGGTCCTCACATAATAAAAAGTGTATAAATTTCAGTAGTTATTGAGTGATATTATATATACAACACAATTTCTGCAAACGATCTTCAGAAGGTCATGATTTATCATTCAATTATTTTTTACACCCAAATCCAATGACAGAATTCATGTGAGAGAATTTTGTTGAAAGTGCATATGTAAATCGTATTTTCTCAGATTATTACGAGGGTTACATTCCTCTTACTCTTCGAGCACAATGTGAAGGACATGATTGTGCACCAAGCGATTCTTGTCCGTAATTAACTTTTAGGAATTCCCTTTTAACATAATTAAAAGGAGTTTAAAAGAACAAATTTGTAATGATTTTTTTTTATACATCAAAATGTAAAAAGGTTCGAATCTAAAACATACTATCTCGCCAGGCCATCACTTATTGTCTTCTATTTGCAATGATTTAGGTACAAGATAGTTACACTGCCAACAACTAGTAGCTGAGCATTTTGAGGTTGCTCTTGAAGCAGAGTGAAAACATATATAACGTGAGATAAGATAAACATTTACTCCCTCCTTTTCAATTTATTTGACGTTTTAAAATTTTTTTTTTTTCATTTTAACTATCGTTCTCTAATTCCAATCGATAATTAAATTATTTTTTCTAAGTTTACCTTTTATAAGTAATTTATGGGTAATTCTTATCAACTGTCATTTTTTCAACTTGTGATGCATTAATGAAATCAATTAATCCCAAAATTTGTAATTACATAACCTTTCATATTCAAGTGTCAATGACTCTACTCTACCTATCATTTGCAGTACCATTTTTTTGTTTTAATCACAAACAGTTTCACAATTTAAAGAAGGGAGAAAGTTAAAGATTTTATAGAGATAGAGAGAGTTCAAGATTCTGTATATTTGAAAAGAGTAGAAGACTCTATAGATTTAGGGAGAGTTGAACATTCCATAGATTCACAGAAAGATGATGAATGATAATGAAAGGTATAATATAGTAGTTGAACAAATGCATTTAATAGTACAGTTAAATGAAATTTAAGAAAGAGAGAAGATATAACAAGGATAATTTAGTAAAGTAACATCATTCATTTAGTTATTTATTATCTTCCTTAATCCTTGTATCAAAATCTTAAAAGACGGATAAAATGAAATGGAGCAAGTACCTTTTTTCCACTTTGGCACGGTATTAAATGGTTGGATATGGCTACTGGGCAATGTAGACATCTATCTGGTTCAGATAAAGGTTGAAGATATAGACAACATATACTTCTGACTTCTAAGAGAGTTCATATGCACACTTCTCTATACAAACAAAATGATGAATATAAGTGATAATTGGAAAAATAAAAAAAAACATTTTGATGGTATTTGAAGCAAAAGTGAGCTGAAACAAAAAATATTGTGCAAGCATCATTGCACTTCACTTTTTTCTTCCCTATATGGAAAGAGCTCAGGAGAATAGCAAGAACATTTCAGCTATTGTGTGCCATCCAGTTAAACAAAGGTCAGCATCCAGTCCCCCACTATTATTAAATTAGGGTAAAATGAATAAAACATCCAAAAATAATAATTAACCATAATAAGAAACAGTTAATTTGACAGTATAAAATCACTAATAGAATTTAAAAGAGCAAAAGCCATAGAAAATCTTCCGCCAAAAACAAGATGTTTTGTGCTTAAATTTCATGATATGATGCATTACATCGAAGCTTCAACTTCTTCAGAGTTCACTGCAGATCCATTTGGGGCATCATCTGCCCGCAACTGCGAAGAAACATCATCTATAGCAGAATTCAGCTGTGCTATCTTCTCAGTTAGTATCTGGCGCGTCTTCTGTTTTTGTCACATCACAAAACAGGAGGAATTATTTTAGAGACTAGCTTACATGCAAAGTTTAAGTTACATACTTCACCAGTTTATCTACAAGGGTAGAAAATGATTGAAACTCCTTATTTTGAAATTTAAATAATTGAACTCTCGTATGTACTAATTTAACATTTTTTCTTTAGTTTATTTATATATTAGATTCTTATCATTATCTGTTAAGTTGACCCTTTGATATTTAATGCTTGACCACTATTGACCATGGTAAAAGTTGAAATTCTTATTTTGGTAATTGAATCCAATAGACATAAAATCTCCTCAGTGATAAGACACATATTTATCTTGTTATGCTATTCTCCATTATTTCTCAATTGCCCTTGGTTTTAATTTCCATCCACTATTAATCTTACGGAATTGTTTTGACAGAAAAGCATAAAGCTACTATGTTTTCAAAACAGGAAAACCTGATTACTAAAGTAGAAAAAACCCAAAATGACAGAATACCACATGTTGTTCTACTAATCCTTGACAAAAGACTTAAGCTCTCAAAGTACCACACAACTTAGTTTTCCTATCAACGTTTATATTAATTCCCTACCTCCAAAGCTTTTTCTTCATCATATATAAATTTTGGAAGCTTCCTCATCAGATCTTTCCTGTCAGCTCCTGCTAGCGCATTGCTTATCTGGAAAGATATATGCCAAAGGTGATCTCTTTCTGCTTAATAAACTCATTAAACATGCTTTCAAGTCAAAGTATGTAAAATGTGGCTCCTTCTCAGTAAAATTGAAGTTTACAGCTATCAAGGAAAAAAAATTTAAAACTAATAATTCATCATGCACATCTCTTTTTTAAGTGAATAACTAACCACAGCTGTCCAGTAAAAGCAAAGTTGCATAACAAGTTTTAGCCATATGGAAACAGATACCAAACTATGAAAACAAAAGCAAACAAAGCAATACATGAAGACAAGATACATGGTGATAATTTTTTACAAAGGAGGAGCAAATGCCTTGTTACTCGTACAGTAGGAGGTCAATATCAGTTTCATAACACCAAAGGGATAAATATAAGCAAGTTCAAATCTTCAGTTAACTTGTTCATTATAATACATAAAAATTGTCAAACTGCATAAATTAGTTCAAATTCAATCTGAGTTTGTGATTTACTACTATTTATAATTTGTAATGCATTTGCTTCGTAGACATACCTGAGGTGCAAATACACAACTCAATGCTCCAACAATTACTCCTCCTAATACAAAGCCACCAACAAAGATACTTGCACTACTTGGTCTTCCATCGTCCCCACTGTACTAGCACATACACAAAGACACACACAGAGATATCAAAAACTAAAGAAAAATTGTAATTAAAAAGTTACCAAAATGGAATGGAAAGTATTATAAGACAAATATATAACAATTAAAACTTCAAATAAGAAAGAAACATTGTAGTATAGCATGCATGGACCAATATGCTCATAATGCACTGCTATGCATGCAAAAAGTTATGCCAATTCATACCTTGCTTGAACTACAAATGGCTTTTTACGTGTTGTCAACTTTGCATTACCCCGAACAAAGCAACTCGGAGATGGTTCATTGGAGCTGATTTTAAAGAAGCATTGGTCCTTTGGCTTCATCAAAGAACCTAAAGCATCCAAAGAAAGGAAAAGGCAATATGGAAAAAATAATCAAGTTAAAATATATAAATGTAGTAGCCACATTCACATAAATGTGGCATGAAATTACAAGAACATTATTACTCCTAGTAGCCATAACAAGTCACATACAGTAACCATCCACCAGTGGAATACTGATAGAAACTTCAAAACATGGAAGAAGATAAAGCAGTTGAAAGCTTTATCCAAGATACATATGCAGGGTGTCAGCTCAAATCAGGATTACATGGCAATATATTTACATTAACTTACGAAAAAGCAATGTCACTAGTTCTTATAACACATTCATAATGCCCAAGACTCTGTCAAGCGTGTAAAAATATGTATATTCCTCTCAGAAATACAAACTAGAAAAAGGCAGCCTTTTATGCCTCAAGTATCAACATTTTTCTTTAAATGAGATAATATACATTGGGCAGTAATTGAAATTGGTCCTACTTGATTGAGCATTTTTTTTCCATTCTCCCATCAGAAGCTGAACATCAAGGCAATTCAGCAAAATAATCATATCAAACTTACTCACCAGTGGCAACACTCGTTTTAAGCTAATATCATAATTGATTGGGGGAAAAAAAGGTTGTTTTTTACTTTTAAATGTAAATATGAATATGGATCAGTGAGCACAAAAAGAAGTTTACTAATATGCATATTCACATCTCTAGTTTTCTCGCTTACCAGTATCCATATTCAACTGAGCAACACATACAAAATTAGATAAGCGAAAATCTGGATGATGGCAGTCATGGCACTAAAATAGACACGTAGGCGCAGAAAAACTCAGAAATTGACTCAACCCAGAGCAAGATATATACACAGACAACAACGTCCAAGTGACAAACTACATGAATGGAAGTTGGCTCCTACCGAATACAAACAGTGAAACTGGGACAAAAGCAACAGTTTTTAGCACTACTCTTTTCGGGAATGGCGATAACGATCATGAATAAGATTAGCTGCGATTAATGATAACTAGAATTACCCCACAAAAACTGATTTTGCGGATTCTTCACCACAGTGATCGAGCTGGATATAGCAGCCATTTCTGATCTCTTAGCAACTTGAAGCACCGAAGATTGAGAGCTGAGACTGCGAAGTGTGAAAAAATTATTATTTTCGCAGAAGGAAGAAAATGAAGGATTTATGGTTTGATCTTTCGATAATATCGAGCTATCGATTTGTATGCTCTGTTTTTGGTTTTTGTTAATTATTTTTTCTAATTATTAGGTATTTTTTTCTGACCGTTGAGGAAGTTGCCAGTTGCCACGAGTCCTAGGATCTCACGGGAAGCAAGTTGATTTATAATTAAAAAAAAGAAAAGCCTCTGAGAGAGAGAGAGAGATTCGGGTCGGATACAACTGGTCCTATGGGTTCAATTTCAATTTAAAATGATTTGGGGTTGTGAGTGCTGAAGTTAACGTTAACCCAATACTAGTCATTAATGAATAGTGAAGAATTTTTGGGCCTGCCAGTAACATTCCCGTGAATTTATGACTTATATGTAAACCCACCTTGATATTTAATTTAATTATATCATATTTTTTTTATTTTCAGAAATATATATTTATCTCCCTTAATTTTTTAAAGCGATAAAAATAACTATAAATTTAAAATAAAGGAAAAGAGAAGTGAGAATATATGGAAAAGAAATATTAATATATATTTTTAAAAATAAAAAGATGTGAGTATAATTATAGGTAGTAAGTGTAACATACCTTCATTCTTTGTAAAGAAAAAAGCAATTATTAGTTGAAAAAAAAAATGATTTTTGCTAAATATGCATGCTTCCCTAGTTATTTTACAACAAAAAATGACAAATGTAAAGAAAATGAATCTCTATAATTTAGTATGTCAGATTTTTAATCTTTACTTACAAATGACAATTTTTATGAATTTTGTTTTTATATGAATTGTGGACAGAAATTTATAATTTTTTTAAAAAAAGTCATAATTTTGTTACAACAAATTGTGTAATGAATATGTAAGACTATTCAACTTGTTAGAGTTAATTAACTCAAGAAAAAAAGAGTCATGTTGCAATAACACCAACTTTTTGTGTGAAACTATGGAAAAAAAAAAGGGACTCAATTATTTTAGAAATAAATTTGTGTATTAATTGCATAAAAATTCATTTCCAAATAAATTGAATCCTTTTTTTTTTTAATATTTAGTGCAAGAGGATTATAAAATGGCAAAAATAAAGGTCTTAACCCTAATTATATATATATAGTTAAAAAACTAAAAATATTCAAGGAGGCCGTGTGTAATAGTCCTATTCTATATGATAGAGTTGAATATTAGTGCTTGAGAATAACAAACCGTTTTACCAAATGAGCCTCAATCAAATGCTTCTGAATTGTGATAATATCTTTGTATGTCACGATGTCAGTGAAAATCATTAAAAATAATATAAAGGAAAAAATAAAAACAACTTCTTAAAATAAGATTTGGTGTGACATAATCCTATAGAAAGTCCAAAATACAAAGTCCTAATACAAAGTCTTTGCCCATGTGACATTAAATTCGTTTAAACTAGAGACTGAGGACCAAAAGAGACAAATAACCAAACCCTAATGCATAAACTAATTTAAAAAATCTGAGTGTTCTTGGTGGATGAATATCGAGCTACCAAACTACCCATATTTGGTTAAAAAGAAGTGGTCGAATGCTATGATCTTTTGAGGAAGGAATAGGTCCTAAGAGGCTTATGCTAAGGTATTCGGCTATGATTTATGAATTATGATTGATACTTCTAACTTGGCCTGCTCAATCACCCTCTAACCTACTTCCCTTCCTTGTGTGCTCAGTTAAACATCAACTTGGATGCAAAAGACCATTTAATCTCTGCGTCTCCACACCCTACTTTATGCATGCCAAGACTTAACGTATAAGAAAAAGTTGACTAGGTAGAAATATGCTATGATTGGTTTACAATGAAATATAATAAAATATAATACAATGAAGGATTTTACAATATTTATTTTAATCTAATGGATCACACTATATGTTGTTATTATTATTTTATTAAAACGATACATTTAGAGTAAAAATGTAAAAAAAAAAAAAAAACATAGATTGCAATTATGCATGTCAAATTGACTTCAAATAGGAATAATAATTATATTTAGATCTAGTAAATTTTATATAAAATAATGAATATTTATTCAACGAATTTAGTATTTTTAATGATTTAAGTTTGAGTTTAATCATTAAATATTCAATAGATTTTGAGGCTTTTTTGAGCACTACATAAATCCATTTAAATAACATATTTTATAATAAATTAATTATTATTAATAAAAAAATAATTTTATATTTTTTTCAATAAAAAAAATCATAATTATATTTTTTTAATTTAAAACGGATTTGGTTAGAGTCTTTTTATGAAGTTCATAATAAGTGCTTGACAAGTTTGGATCTCTAACAAATTTGCAAATTTGAAGTAACAGATTCTTGATGAATCTAGGTAGGGTTGGGTTCGAGTTGAGTCTGTATAAATCTACCTCATTGCCATCACTATTTCTAAAATGTGTATCAATTACGTATTTATTATTTTACATATATAGATGCTGTAAAATGTGATCAAATTTATTCTAGTTGATGATTCCAATTATTTTTAATACTGTATAGTGATTATTAGTTTCAACTTATAACATTCTTCTCCAAAATCACTAAAACGTTAAAAACAATAAAAGAATATGATTACACTCACGTGCATTCACACCTTCTTTTATCAATTATTGATAATTGGCACATAGACAATTAGACATAGTCTAACAGCAAACATGCAAACATTGACTCAAGCTTTTTTTGTAGAAGGAAATAAGTAGGTGCGTTCAACCACCTATTACGTAGAAATGAGTATATGCCAGAAACATACTTAGGGGCGAACTAGCTGGTGTAGGTAATTGAACTTGTAATCCAATTTGGTTGAAATCTATATTCAAATTAAGTTCAATTCCCACTTAATTACGTCGATTACGAAGTCATTACTTACATATTATTTTGTTGGAAAGAGGCAATACTAAGTCCAATTAATAAAAACAATATATATTGGACAAAGGATAAAATACTAGCATAACCCATGATTATCATTTGTGATTTATTAATTTCTTTTTCAATTTAATAGAGGTAGCTTCTCACATTATATAGATATTATTACTTTATTTTTTACAATAAGGAAAAAGCAACAAGTTATTTAATACAAACATACTATTTTGAATTTAAACTTAAGATATTGAATTAAAAAAAAAAAGTCTTAAAAGATAATATCAAGTGTTACTATATTCATAAAAGCATTAGCAATGTGTTGATATTATATTTTTTCTAAGAAAAATTTAGAAGTGAGATATGTTATTCCATTTTAAGGTTAGATCATGTTATCAGTTTCTTTAAAAATTTACAATGATACTTATAAATAATCTAACTCCTGAAATTGTTGATAATGAAATTCAAATGCAAAACACAGATGGTTGAAGAGAACAAATCCCTTGTGTGTTATATATCATTACGCTTAAACAAGTATATTTCAAAAAATTAAACAAAAAGTGTAATTATATTATACGTGGATTGAAGTGGGGCAGTGTGGCTAAATTGCTAATTAGGATGGACAATTAGCATTTTAGGTTCATCTTGTTGGGCTTATCATGTTAATTAAATCATTGCAAGGAATTTCAATGGGGAAAAAGTCTTGCATAGATGAAGTGCACCACCACTTCATGCATGCAAAATCGAAACTCTCCTTTGTTAACTAACTTATATCAAGAGAATGATTCTCGGATGATGTTAATTTAATTTAATTGCCAAAGTATCTTAGAGTGGATGCAACCCTTTAAAAAAAAGCAAATCCCTTTTTTTATTTGCCATAAGAGTTTAGTAAAATGATCAATTGCTTAAAAGCGATAACTTGATAAATAATTAAATTAAGATTAATTATAATTAAAATAATTTAATTATTTAATATATTTAATAATATAATATTTTTAATATCTTGAATTTAAATTAAGGATGTTATTCATATGTATTAAATAATTTGTTATTCTTGTTATTATAAGAAATAGATGACATTTGAATCGAAATGAAAAGATATTAATTTATAATCAATTTATAATGAAATATAAGTGTAAATTTTACAAATTTACACATTAATATTAAACCTTTATAAAAATGTGAGATGATTGTGTATAAATAAATTGTGTAAATAATTTGGATCACTATAGTGTGATGGAATGGTTGTGAATACAAAGAAAATGTTTTCAAGTGTCAAGTGGTTGAAAAAAGGTGTAAACACGCTGCTTGAATGTGTTGTTGACAATGAAACATAAAGTCTTTCTTTGACGAGTAGAAAGCAAAATCAGTGTCATGTGCGCGTTTTGACGAATGACTAAGCTGATGTGAAACACGAAATCAGTGTGAAAGCCCTCTAGTTTCCGAGAAGCCGAAAAGGACACAACCCTTGGACCGCATCTTCAAAGCTTGTGTTCATATTGTAATACTACAATAATATTTGTCCAATGCACGAATTATTTTAATTTTATAACATATGATAATTTTTTAGTGTAAATATGTACAATTTATTCTTAATTTATAAATACATAGTAATGTTTTTTGCTCATAAATAATATTCTGTAATGTCATAATAATTTCAATAATGAATTAATTCTAACTAAAATATTTGTTAAAGGATATTTATATTAATTATGCTATAAAATCGTATTTAAAGTGATTGGAAAAAAGAATAAATTTACCCTACTCTGACAGCAAGTATTTCCTATTTCCATTACAATTTCAATTTATTAAAATGTTTAAATTTGTAAATATAGGCTAGTAATGGAATAAAGAAACCATCCTTATTTATATATTTTCTTGCCTAAAATGAACTTTTATTGCTAATTTTAATTGATATATACGTTGGCAATAAAAACAAATTGTTCCTCTTTTTATTGGAATTCTTTTTAAAATTTTTTTCATTGTAGCCTAATAATTCGTGAAATTTTTATAGTGTTAAGTATGGTAATCCATTTAGTGAGGAACAACGGTTAAGCTTTATTAGTAACACGTAGGCCTAAATTAAAGTTTTGGGATTCTTTACCACTACTTAGTTCATTTTTATTTTACATGATTCCTATTTCTATTACCTTAGATTACTGTAGACTCTCCGTTACTTTATAGACTGTCTCAAAAAAAAAATCCTCGATAAAAGTAGGATAAGAAAGGAGAAGTAATCTCCTATAATCAAATCTATTCATCAGATCTGTACCAATGATCATATTGACTTCTGTGATATGATATGTTTATTGGATCATGGATCAACCAGGAAATTCAAGTAACATATAATTTGAATTATAGAATTTTATGTAATTTATAATTTTATACTATTCATATGGCACATTTTGCATAGTTGATAATCATCAATTTATAATTTAAATTATTTTCAGTTAGTATCATAGCCTTGTCAATTATATATACATAGCTAATTTGTATGCGAATTAAGGAAATTCAATTATTTTGTGTAATCTAGAAAATTTTTAAATTTTGAATAAAATTTTTGAATTTTGGCCATTAGGTATCAAACTAATCTTTTGTCAAATTCAACAAATTTTTTGAACAATTGTCAAGTTAACTGGAGTTATTAGTTTATAATGTTAAAATAGATGAAATCCCTAAAAGAATTCTAAAAATAAAAGAAATTCTGTCTTGTTTGAAATAATTTTTTTCTATGTTTTTTTTATTAGCTTTTAAATTGTTGATTATTGTTCAAATTTTGTGAAATTAATTTAGGACTTATGTTTAGAATGATTACATGAAATAAGTCCTTATGTTAATTGTGAATGAATCGAATTAAAATTAAGCAATAATTTTTTGGAACTGTTATTGTCCATAACGATTTAATTTGAATTGAAACTGCTTTTTTTCCATTGAATTTTCTGCAATTGAATTAAGGGTTCAAGTTAGAATTTTTTGGGTAACAAATCGTATACAAATCTGCGCAAGATACAGGATTGAAAGCATGAATTTAAGTAGGTCAACAAGACTTGTTACAAACTTGTAGGTCTATTAATCAGGTGAATAAGGTTGCAATTCGTCTGGCTACACTGTCCCACTCATGGCTATAGCATATGAATGCCACACGCTGTCGCGTCGGCAATGGATGCCAAAAAAGTTGCATCGGTGTCCTCGACTCTCTGAGCATTAATTTATAGACATTCTTCTAGAATTAAAAATAATATAATTATTTTTACTTATTTTATTTAAATGTTAATTTAAAATCATTTGGATTTAAAAAATTTACTATATAATTTCTACACTAAAAGCTACAATATGAATTTTTTTCTGAAATTTTTGGATATTATAGTATAAAATAAATTATTTTTGCCATATTTTGTACTTAAAAATAAAATTTTGTAGAAGTTATTAATTCACATTATGTCATAAAATTTTATGTAATTGTGAGCTCGTTTATTGTGTGACTGTTTACATAAATTTTTATTAATAAACTTATTAAAATAATTTAGTTAGATTAAAGGAGAGTCTATGTTAATAATATTTAAATATCTTATCATTATAATGTTATTAATATAATTTGTTGACGATAATATGAATGTAAGATTAAATATTATATTCTTAAAATCTTAAACAATCTATCAAAATTAGGTTTTAAGAGTATAATATTTAATTTTTGTATTGTATTATAAGGTCTTAAATGCTCTATTGGTATTAGATTTAATAGTTACATTTTGTCAACTTATGGATGTCTAAGACATTCTCCATGAAGATTCGCAAGAAGCAAGTTACATTCTGAGTATGAAAATCTATAGAAATAAATCTTCAAGGTTACTTGTCCTCTCCTAATCCACATACATGAACAAAATGCTAAAAAGATTTACATTGATACGTCTAAATAAGGGTTTTTATCCCATGTCTCATAATATTCACTTATCTAGAAAATAATATCTTAAGATGAAAGATAAATTGAAATGTATGAATAAGATTTTTTATGCATCTACAATATGATCAATCATGTATGCCATATTATGTATGCGATCAGATGTCTCCTATGCACTACGTGTTATTAGTAGATATCAAGCCAATATAGATAAAAAAAACAATGGAGTGTAGTCAAGATCATTTTTAAATATTTGAGAAGAACTAAGGATATACTTTTGATACATGGAAAAGACCTTGATTTGAGAATAAGAGATTTCACATATGTAAACTTTCAATTAGATCAAGATGATTACAAATTACAGTAAGGATTTGTATTCACTTTTTAATGGAGATGCAATATGTTAAAAAAATTCTAAGTAAAATACCATAGTAAATTCTACAATTAAGGCTAAATGCATTGTTGCTTCAAAAGCAATAAAGGAAGCTATTTGAATCAAAAAGTTCATCACTAAATTATGGGTAACTTTTGACATTATTAATCCAATAGAATTCTATTGTGATAACAATAGAGTCATAATATAATCTAAGGAATTGATGTTTCATTAAACATTTAAACATGTCATGAGGTGTTACCAAGAAAGGTAACACATTTTTAGTTAGTATGTATATACTCCTAGTATGATTTTAATGTTTTTATAAACATGTATCAATATAATATTACAAATTATTGTTATGTTTTTTAAATTCTATTATGTTTGTATTTTTTTGAGTTTTTTTTTATATTATCCTTTATGTATTCTATATCTATTCCATTTTTAAATCAATTCTATAATTTCTCTTTATACTATCCCTTAGACTTTGTATGTTTATTTAAAATTATTTTGGTTAAAAAAAATTAATTCTATAATATTATATCATTTATTATGTTTATCTTAGTTACATTGATTATCTATACTATTGTTGTTACACTTTGTAATTCTTTTATGTTTGTATTTGTTTTATATTTTCTTAATTTTTTTATACTATCCCTTATTTATTGTATGTCTATTTTGATTTTTTAAATCAATTTTATAATTTTTCTTTATATTGCTCTAAGATTTTATATGTTTTTCTAAGATTATTTAAATTAAAAAAGGCGAGTTATATGAATTTGATTAAATAATTACTCTTATTTATTTATTTTTATTGTCAAACATATGTTTTAAAATTAATTTTTATATTTTCTAATAACATACATCAAATACACTAATTTGAATTTATGATACATTTATTTCAAGTAGTAGTATTTGTAATAATAATATTTTAAAATATTTTTATAATTTCAAAATAGAACAAATTAAATAATGATATCAATATACTAAATATAATATTAAATAATAAATTAAAAAATCATATAATATTTCTATGCATGAGAACTAAACTAGTACTATTATAGACATAATACCAATCAATATGAAACTATCCTAGACAAGACTTTCTTTGTGATTCATCAAACAGCAATTTCTCTTTACATCCAAGATAAAATGCAGATAAATAAATATAATATAATATATTATGACTCATGAAAGTCACCAAAGAAAGACTGACATGTAAGGGGGTCTTTAAATAAGGAAGATTGAAAAAAAAGTTATAATTCTATGTGAAACTTGAAAGCCAATGGCATGAGTGGTAATTTTTTTTATAATTCTATGTGAAACTTGAAAGCCAATGGCATGAGTGGTAATTGAGATTTTAATTACATCACAAAAAAAATTATAAAACTTTTTCGATAACTAATTAATAAAAAAATAACTAATGATGAATTGTAGTGATTTTATTTTTTTAATCATAACTTTTTTTTTAAATAATTGTCACATAACTTAATACCAAAGTATCTATTATAATAATAATAATAATAACTACATTTTGCCATAGCCAACGTGCACCTTTTTGAAACCTCTTATCAATTTTTTCCCTTTAGAAATATATAGAATAAAGGTTTTTGTAATTTTGTTGAATTCTTGATAGCAATCAAAGCCGGATCCAAATGCGCAATTACAACCGTTTGAATCAATTTTTTTTTATTGAATTCTTCCTTTTTGAATGTTTGATGACATCAATGAATTCATATTGCTATGAAATGAAAGAGACATCTTTTTTTCTAAATTGATATGATTGGGTGGGACAACGCGTGATAGACAATGATGTCAACACCAAACATAACCCATTATTTTCAATAAGAATTAACTGCCTTTAATAATATAAAAATATTGTTTATTTATGCAATAAATTTCTTTCTTTATCCTTCATCTCGTATCCTTTCACTATTGTATTTAAATGATAAATTCGATAAAAAAATTATAAATTTTATAAAAAAGATCGTATCTTTTTCTTTTTAAAATTAAAAATTATAAAAGATTAAATGAATCTAGTTTAAATCCATCGGTTTTTTTTTATAAGAAACTATTTATTTATTGAACTTTTTTTTTCATCAGATAACAAATGTTTATTTCTTTTTCTTTTTCTTCATAAGAGAACCCACTTTAATTTTAAATAAAATTATTGTTCTGAATATTGCAAAACAATTTAGAGCCTAAAAATCTAACGTAAAAATAAATTCAAAAGCTTGTCTTTTACGGTGGTTAAGACCAGGAGTTTTCACAGAACACTTGCGGCCGTTCCTTGATTAATGGCATGATGCAAGTTTTTGTCTTTGTGGCCAATATCTATCTTACCCCTTTGTTCTTTTCTCTGTAAGTTCATTTGGACGGAGAAAAGCTGTCGACATTGGGCTTTTACAATTTCGCCTGTTCTCTCTTCTATCTACCTCCAACCTCCACAAGCCAAAGGCCGGTCAAAAGTGTAAAAAAAAATTAGAGTAAAAACAACTGCAATAGAGCTGCAGCCACTTCCCCATCAGCAGCCAGGAGCTTTCCATGCGCTTTGGAAACTATTACACAATTACATGCACGCGCTTGTGGGCAATTTTTGTCCTTTTTGGAGAAACCCTGTTAATATATAGCAAATTTCTTAGTTATCTTTGTAAGGAGCATCGAAAGTTTAAAGCTTTCAATCTGTTCTGAGGAACCCACTGGTCAATTCTTAACGTGCTTCTGTCCAAGGGCTCTGTTCATTTTCGATGTTTGCCGCGGAATTCAGAATGTTTGTGTTTTTACTGGGCTTTTTGGCTTGTTTTGGAGGTTTGGCTATGGCGGCAAGTGATAGTAGTGTCAGTTCTAGAAAGCTTGATCAGACACCAACGTGGGCTGTTGCTGCTGTCTGCACTGTCTTCATTCTGATATCATTTGCATTGGAAAAGAGCCTTCACAAACTGGGAACGGTACGATGTCAAATGAAACCTTTGTAATTACTTTCTACTAAGCTTATGCTTGTGCTTTTTCCGATGAATTTAAACTGTCCCACCAACATAATGTTTTTTAATCCGTTGTTTACTTGATTCCAAATTGACACTGTCTTCCGTTTTTTAATCCTTTGATACTTGAATCGATGAAGTTTTTTAATCTCTACGATTTAAGTGCCACATTATGCACATTATTTTATTTCAAATTGGAATATTTATTCCAAAGGATTCGGAATTGGAGTTCCTTTTTTTCAATAAAACTAGAAGATCGAAGCTTTGTGATTTTAGCACTAGTAACATTTTTTACTGATAGAATATGCCTTGGTTAATTGCTTGCTGTTTGTTTATTGGAGTTCGTTTTCTTTCAGTTCCTAGGAAATAGGCACAAGAGAGCTCTGCTTGAAGCTCTGGAAAAGGTCAAAGCTGGTAAGAACTTAATTATAAGTTAATATTACTGATTAGTTCTTTTAGGAGTAATTAGGGGTTAATATGCTTAGCCTGTGGACTCTTTAGCATTTTACCGGACTTTATTGAACTTTTTTCTTCCTTTTTATTGCATGTGTCTCTATTTTGAGCTCTCCGGAACAGAAAATTACCGACTTAAGATTTACCATTGCTGAATTTCTGTGCAGAGCTGATGATTTTGGGTTTCATTTCACTGCTCCTGACTTTTGGGCAGACCTACATTGTTAGAATATGTATTCCTATAAAAGTCGGCAACAAAATGTTGCCGTGTCCATATGATGGTCTCAATGATTCACCAAGTAGTGAAGAAGAACATCGTAGGAAACTTCTGTCTTATGAACGTCGATCATTAGCATCTGAATCCAGCACTTATAAATGCAAGGAGGTAAATAGTGGTTCAACACTATTTTGCAGGAACTAAATTTTAGTTGTTTGATTGACATAACCATAAAACAGGAACAATGTTTAGATGAAATATTTAACTCTGCCATTTATTTTACTTTCTTTTCTTAAAAGTATCTCAATAGGTCTTCTGATTGTTTGATGAAATTTTATGATGATGACCATTTCACCTTTAAATAATTGGTAATGTTTGGGTAGGACCTGGATATGC
>JANHAO010002658.1:0-28049 GCA_026873985.1 Saraca asoca
AATCACAAATAAAATTAATTGGATTAATTTTATTAAATGTCTTCAAATGATTTGAAGGGCATTTTGGACTTTTGCCAACATTTCGTGGGCCTACTGGGTCACACACAAAATGGAGAATTATGAGGAATGCTTAAAATTTGGAAATTGGAGTTCCAGGGACCAAATTGCAAAGCGGTGGAAGTTTCCTGGGGTGGAAAAGGGTTTTCCTAAACCCCAGGGGCCCGATTGCAATTTATGAAAATTACAGAGGCCTAATTGCAATTTTAGGAAAATTGCAAAACGGCGCCATTTTGGCCTTAAAGGCTTATAAGGTCGAAAGGCCTTCGGCCTCCACGGCGTGCACGTTTCATCTTCCTCCTACGGACCATTCGTCTTCCCGGCGTTCCTCCGGCGATCTGCTCCTTCCGGCTTTCGACGGGCACCAGCTAGCACTGGGTTGCTTCCTCTTCCTCCGGCATGGCTCCTTGTAGCGGCCGAGACAATTGGATCAGATTTTCGGTGACACCGCCGTGCGCGCTGCAGTCTTCCGCCGTGCGCTTGGACCAAAGGTTGGTCTTCTCACTCAAAGCTTTTCTTTTCTAGCTTAATCCTAGCCAGATCCAGGAAAGGGTGTTCAGTTGGGAGGCTTGAAAAATTTTTGTGTTTTGGATGAAAATGCCCCTCGCCGGCCGAACACCCTAGCACAGTTGTCATAGGGATAAGGTTCCCCTGGTAGTAGTTTGCTTGTGATTGTTAGCCACAGTCTCTTAGCTATTGTTCCTTTTGGCTACACTTTCATGCTTACATTGTGACCTACATCTAGCTAAATGGAGCCACCTACATAGGCATTAACGTAGACGTAGATGTAGTTGTAGTAGCATCATGACCCATCCCTAGAGTTAAGACACTTTCATAGATAGTGCCTTCATCTACAAGAGTGGCATTTGCCTTTAGACAACCTTCACTCCTTGGGGTTCCCATACTTGAACTCGAGGAGACCATTATGCCATATTGGACAAGGTATGTATTCTTAATTATGAACTTTATTTTTGATATTTCCAATCTATGTTTTTAATTTTTTTAATTATGTTTATTTTTATTGGTTGGTTATGAACTTTATTTTTGACATTTCTATTTTTGAATTTCTTAATGTTATTTATTTTTATTGATTAATTAGGTTTTTGTCGATCCACGAACCAATAGGCATTATACACCACATCATTATAACCAAGTATGAAGGTGTCTGACCTACATAAAAGAGTATTTCGGAGCCTATCCACAGGATGTTATATGCAAAGTTTGAGGTAAAGTTTCAATACTTTGTTTATGGTATAGGTAAAATTTGGAACTCCTTAAATAGGCTAGCAAAAGGCCAAAG
Organism: Saraca asoca; assembly: GCA_026873985.1. Classification (NCBI taxonomy): domain Eukaryota; kingdom Viridiplantae; phylum Streptophyta; class Magnoliopsida; order Fabales; family Fabaceae; genus Saraca; species Saraca asoca. The sequence continues at coordinate 1,358 of JANHAO010002658.1, forward strand.
TAGTAGTAGAATTGTAGCTCACTAAAGTACTGAGGGCACCAAGCCTCAGCTCGCTCGTTTAACAGCTATCCTTATGCAAGCTCACTTCAGTAAGGACAAGCTCACCCTTGCTACCTGGAAGGCAATAGCGACCCTAAGTCAAAGACTCTGGTTCATGAGGTGCGGCCTTCAGTAAGAAGCTTGTTGGGTAGGGGACAAACATATGTCACACCTAGAAGATAAGGGTCCCACCTGCAGAAAGCAATATGTAAGAGGCAAATTGAAGGATATGTTTTGTCTTGTACATACATTACATGATATAACATATTTACAACTTGTAAAATTACTATTGTAACCTCCTCTCCTCTATAAATAGGAGGAAGAAGCCTTCTGTAAAGGTAGGTAGAAATAACCGTACTAAAACTCTATAGAAATCTTTCTGGATTAATACATTATTGTAGACATAGGGATCGGTACTGCCCAGTTTTAGCTGAACCACATTAAAAGCTCTATGTTTCATGCTGCTCTTCTCCTTCTTCTTGTCTTTTGTACTTATTTATTGCATTTGTAACCAGATTATATCTTGAGTCCCAAAAGAATCCCCTATTAACTAGAGTTTGGCCTAAAACTAAAATTCACTGTCAACATTTTGGTGCTATTTATGGGGACTCACCTATTCTCTAGTTCATTTTCTATTACAATGGCAAAGCGAAGAGCCACCAGAGCTTCAAATGCATTATTTAACCCTTTAAAAGGTCATGTGTCTATAATAGACTTTTCCACTACTCCTATCATCGACATTACTTTTGGCTTACCTTCAGTTGGCCCTTTTCAACCCTCTATTGCTACCAATGGCACTGATAGAGCCCAGATTTGGCTTTAACACAAAAAAAAATTAGAAAATATGATGGAAGAACTGACTAGAGTAATCACAATGCTAGCACAAGGTGCGCAAAAGCAGATGAAAGTTGCTATACCAAGGAATGTTTAATAGCAGCAATGAGTTGGGTGTTTGAGTAGGGCTAATTGAGGAGGTTCTCCTACTTACTCCTTGCAAGAGCAAGCTCCAGGTCGTGATTTTCATAACCAGGAGGACCAAAGGGTCTAATAATTTACCAGCCGGCAATCTAGAGTGTGAGACCTGCTGGTTGAAGAATTGTTCCAAAAAGTGGCCTAGTTAAAGGAACGTCTTTGAGCTCCGAATGATCGAGCTTGCTATGAAGAAAGGTCACCATTCTCCAAAGAGATTGAGGCTCGACCCCTTCGCCTCAAATTTAAAGTCCCCATGATTCCACTATATAATGGGGACACTGATGTGTATGATCATCTGGATGTATTCAATGTCCATATGGACTTGCAAATGGTTGAGCCTTTGGTCAAATGCCAAGTTTGATCGGTTACTTTGGGAGATGTACCTCGGACTTGGTTCAAAAGCCTTCCAGCCCGCTCAATTTGTAGTTGGGAAGATTGCCAATAGAAGTTTATTAGCCAATATCCAGCGCTGAAGAGATAGCTCATGCCCTCCTGCCACCTTGCAATGATCTTTTAGTGCAAGCACAAATCGCTGAAGGATTACATTGCTAGGTTCAGACTTGAAGCCAACTCGATGGAGAATCCATCTGAAGAAACCATGCTGGCAACAATCTCCATGAGACTCTGTAAAGATGAAAAACTATATAAGAGCCTGTATAAGTCCCTGATGAAAGATTTGACCGAATTTTATGAGTGAGCCGCCAAGCAGATTAAGTGAGAGGAAACATTTGACTTGGGAAAGTTCAAAGCAAAGGGCGAGAAAGGTGGCTCTACCCAAACTAAGAAGAGAGGCAATGTGGATCAAGGTGACCATTCTGAAGTGCAAACTATGAAGAAGTCCCATAGGCCCAAAGGTGAGCGACCTCAGCCTTCGGCTTGTGATGAGCAATATAACATCCCATCAGATTTCCAGGATAGGATATACATGATGGAAAGGGATAGAGAAGACTTTGGGACACCTACACCCTCTAAGATTCCTTATAGATGGAGGAACCAAGAAGAGTTCTGCGCCTATCATTATGAAGTCAGCCATGGCACTTTGAATTGTCGCGTCCACAGAGATGCAATTGAAGACTTGATCAAAAGAGGCCGCCTAAGGGAGTATGTGGTATGACCTGTGGGGTAGCAATCTCGACATCTTCAGTGAGATCTTGATTAAGAGCCGGGGGGCTCAATCAGAATTATACATGAATAATGTATTGTGAGCTAAAAAAAAACTTGATGAAAACACTCCCTTTTGTTCCTGTCAAACGAAACTTGTTTGTCGATTGGCTTGGTGCTTTTGCAACTCTTCATCACTTTTCTCCAATTTGTTTTCTGCTATCAAATGTTTGTAGTCTTCGTAGCTTGAATATGATCAACTCTTTCTAATCACTTGGGTGACTCTATGCCAACCATGACCTCTAGTTCAGTTCAGGCACTGGGGCTCATCTCGGAATAATTGCCAGCTTTTAAGCTGAGGCACTGGGGCTCATCTCAGAAACTCATTATCCAACTGTGACCTTTGGTCTAGTGAGGTGTGGAGAGGCTCAAAATAAACTCATTCAACTAGTTAAGCTACGGGCTTACTGAGGTGTGGAGACACTTAAAATATACTCATTATCTAATTGCAACCTTTGGTCTAGTTGAGGCGTGGAGACACTCAAAATATACTTATTTATCCAATTGAGTTGTGGGCTCGCTGAGGCATGGAGACACTCAAAATATACTCATTATCCAACTATGACCTTTGGTCTAGTTGAGGAGTGGAGACGTTCAAAATAAACTCATTTAACCAGTTGAGTTGTGGGCTCGCTCCACGCCTAAAATATACTCATTATCCAACTGCAACCTTTAGTCCAGTTGAGGCATGGAGATGCTCAAAACAAACTCATTTAACCAGTTAAGCTACAAGCTTGCTGAGGCGTAGAGACGCTCAAAATATACTCATTATCCAATTGTGACCTTTGGTCTAGTTAAGGTGTGGAGATGCTCAAAATAAACTCATTTAACTAGTTGAGCTACATGCTTGCTAAGGCATGGAGGCACTAAAAATAGACTTAATCATTTTGATGAAGAAATCGTTAATAGAAGTCAGAATTCATACCGATCACAAGGCAACAGTGCACTGCAGTGTGATTTACAAGGCACAGTTTTTGTGCGACCAGGTTTGCAGCTCTCATGTGACCTACCTGAGCGTTACTCACTCATAACTCACCGATATCTTGACTTATCAATAAGTTGAAACGTAGCCGATTGGCCATCTAAATATTTCACTAAATTACAATCCACATGGATTTGTACGACCATCTACATAAGCAAGAAGATTCAACACAATGCCACACTCATAGAGTTTGTTCATTAAGAAACCTCAACAAGGTGGATTTACATCAGAAGATTCAAAGTGTATCAAATTACAAGGCCTACAGCTAATGCTTTCAAGAAGAGAAGACTGGTCTATGGAAGCCGAATCTCAACCAATAAGAGGACTAGAGGGCTTGCTGACTCCCCAATTTTCTTCTTTCAAGTAGCCTCCTTAGCCAAAAGATCCTCCTTAACCTCACCCTTAGGACCGGGAATGAGAAAAGTGCTAGAGGATGTAGCTAGAAGGGATGTGTCTCACAGAGAAACCATGAGGAAGTAATCCAAGATCAGCATAAGACTGCCCCATAGCTAGCATAAAGAGCTATCCCCGACAGTCATATGTAATAGGCTATTCACGCCTCCTGATCTTTTGCAGTAGGTTATGCACGCCTCAAGTGCTTCATCAGAAGCCAAACTACTAGAAACATGGGGGGCTTAGTCAAGGCACCCATCAAGCTCTTCTATGGAAGAAGAAGAGGGTCAAACTTTAAATAGACCAGCTTGATCTCTTGAAAAATCTAGAGGATATCTAGCTATTTTTGATTGGATGGTTCGAGAAGAAGTGAAATTGCCACGCCAATGGCCAAGAATCATGCACAGGGAAAAGCATGGCCTGAAGCAGATGAAATGAAAGATTTGAGCCTGAAATGACAACTCATAAAAAGTTGTAGGCAAAGGCTTTGACTTTACAGTGAAGTTTCAACTCACAGGCCACGAAGTGAGCTAAGAGTTGGGGGCTCATGTTATAGGTAAAATTTGAAACTCCTTAAATGAGCTAGCAAAAGGCCTAAAGTAGTAGTAGAATTGCAGCTCCCTAAGGTACTGAGGATACCAAGCCCTAGCTCGCTTGTTCAATAGCTGTCTTTGCACAAGCTCACTTCAGTAAGGATGAGCTTGCCCTTGCTACCTGGAAGACAGTAGCGACCCCAAGTCAAAGACTCTAGTTCATGAGGTGCGGCCTTCAGTGAGAAGCTCATTGAGCAGGGGACAAACATACATCACACCCAGAAGACAAGGGTCTCGCCCACAGAAAGCAATCTATAGGAGCCAAATTGAGGGATATGTTTTATCTTATACGTATACTGTATGATGTAATATATTTACAACTTGTAAAATTACTATTGTAAACTTTACTAAAACTTTGTAGAAATCTTTTCAGATCAATACATTACCATGGACGTAGGGATCGGTACTGCCCGATTTTGGCTGAACCACATTAAAAGCTCTATGTTTCATGTTGCTCTTCTCCTTCTTCTTGTCTTTTGTACTTATTTATTGTATTTGTAACCAGATTATAGCTTGAGTCCTAAAAGAATTCCTTGTTGACTAGAGTTTGGCCCGGAACCAAAATCCACCATCAACAGTTTATAATTTAAATTTCCTTTTTTTTAAAACTATTTATTAACTATTTGGTGTTTTTCTTGTTTTTTTATTAGAGAAGTATTGGAAGTGGAATCCTTCTTATGAGAAGGACATGTAGAAGAATTTCAACCATAAGAGTTCTAGCAAAATGAAAGATATGATGGATGATGTGTGAAAGAAGAGGCCTACTCAACTAGATTGGTTAGAGACAAGGAGTGGGAAGACCTTTTCAAGTATTAGGAGGACCCTAAATTCAAGTCCAAGTTTGAGCAAAATAAGAGGAACAGTGCCCCAGATGTAGTTGGATAGGGTTCCTTCCTACACACAGGTAGATCCATCCTCATATCAGAGCTTCAGCTGTGCAAGGCAATGTTATTTTAACTTAATGTCATTTACATCCATGAAAATTTTCATATTATGTAGATGCATGAGACTGAGGTCGAGTTACCTATGGATAGCTTGTTCTACTACACCTACACCTAAAATGATGGCCGGTGAATCTTGCCTTGGTTGCACAGTCCTATGTAAGTAGCTTCTCTTAACTTGCATTTTTACAATTAATGTGAAAATATTGCAAATAATTAATTACTTTAATTTGTAGGAGAATTTCAACAAAAGAAAGGAGGATTTGGCCCAAACTTAGGTGTAAAGAGGTCTTGAGGGCTTTGGGGACACAGTTGGTGATGTGGCAAGGTGATCTAATTGTGATTTATGGGTGGACACAATTAGCGGGACCAAGAAGTAAGGGGTTGGGGTCCGAGGCTATAGTGGGGACAATTGGATTGATTATTGTTTCTTGCATCGAGAGCATGTCACACGTTATGCTCGACCAACTCATGCACACTATGACTAAGATGCAACAATAAATGCAAGAGATTTTCACTTGAACAGGGCACTTTAAGTAGACTTAGTGACAACAACAGAGTTAGACTCTACTACCTCCTCCTCCACCTCATCCTCATTCATACTACCATCAGTCTCTTGCCTACTACTAGTCACCTTCTGCCTACATGTATCAACTACCACTATAGCCATCCTAGTTAGTGACCACCATTATTTGGAGGTCCTTGACAGTTGTAGTAGTAGGACACTAGCTGGGATCCGGAGACTAATGATTGGTTCTTTTGTAATGATCTTGGATTATAGTTATATTTTTATATTTTTATTTGAATGATATGTTTCATACATTGATTTGAATAATACAATTTATGAATTATTTTACTTATTTTTTATATTTATACCTATTCGTGTGCATTGTATTTTAATTTTTTTTATTATAATTAACTATTAATTTTTAGAAATTAGAATTAAAAAATATTAAAATAATTTTTTAATACTAATCAAAATTATTTTAATAAAAATTTAAAAATAGATTTTTAGAAAATTATATCAAACAAAATTTAAAAAATTAACCTTTTTTCTGATGGATTTCTAATGATTTTTTAGGATATTTCTAGTGAATTTAGGATGGATTTTTGATGCATTTTAGATGGAATTTTTAATGGATTTTTGACAGCTTTATTGACCAATTTGTGATGGCTTTCTGATTGATAAAAAGAGAAGAAAATTATATGAAAAAATCATCACCTTAAAATCTGTCAAAAGTTTATTTCTGATGGAAAAAAATTTTGATCATGATTTTATCGACAATCATTTTCCATCAGAAATAATGATTTATGATGGATTTATCATGATTTTTGATGAATTTTTCTAGTAGTGTAAGCTAGACATCGTTAAATTAAGTTCAAGCTATTGTGTCAACACCATATTTGTTAATGAAATTTCCCATTAATATTGGAGTTAGGTAGATTAGAGTTGACCAGCTTATTGCCTTACAATCTGGTACAAGTTACCATCGAGCACAAACTGCTCAATCATCGGCACAAGATGCATAATGAGCATAAATTGCTCATAATTTAGTACAATTTACCATCGAGCACAAATTGGTCAATCATTAGCACAAGATGCCTAATGAAAATAATTTTCTCACTATCTAGTGCAAGTTACCATTGAAGTACAAGCTACCCAGTCATTAGCATAAGGCACCTAATAAGCATAAATTACTCAAACAAGCTACTCAAACTTTGGTACAAGATGCCATAAAAGCTTGCAGATTGGTGCAAGGCACCAAATGCTTAATTTTATTATAAACTCTTACACACATTAAGAATCATGGGAATTTATACAAATAAGTTACTCAAGTAAGAAATTCACATAAATATGTAACTGCATGGCATTGTTGGAATTGATCGATAAGCCAATGGGGTTTGAATGATCGAAATATTTAAGAAGTAACATAAAGGAAATTATTTTATTTTCATAAAAATCTCCATAAAATCTTTACAAAAAGGAAACTTGGCACTAGTGACTTCTCTCTAAGCATCTTTCATGATTTGCTTCCACATTCTTGCCTTGTGCCCAACGATCCTTAAAATGATCATTTACATTAAGGTTAACAATAACAGTAGGGGGATAAGTTTCTTATTAACCTTATCAAATGTGAACTTCAAATCATTTGTTAGATTTTTTTTAAAGATGAAAACATAAAGCTATTATCATGGTTGTTTTGTCCATCTCAATGGGATAATTGTTCAATAGTCGCTTTGAAGCAAACTGAGAATTTCATTTAACTTTCTTGAAGGCCGAGTAGAAATGATGAATGCTATCTAGATGATTACATTTCTAGTTAATCAAACCCATTATGGGTAGTTAGTGGTTCACTAATGTATTCTAGAATCTTCCACTACCTAGGCCATTAGGCATAATAACCCTTAAATAAAACTTATTAGTAGGATCATTCTTGAAATTTGACACTATTAACCGATCGTTCCATAAGAATTCTTTCATCTTCATTTGGCATGACATCCATAAAACAATTCCCACTTAATATTTGCAAACTGGGAGGACTAACCTTTAATTTCATTACTAAGGAATCATAGCTCTGGTAAAGAGAGGTGGTGATAGAACACACCCCCAAAATTTTCCTCCTCAAAACTTCCTTGTATAAATGAAAATGCATAACTCAAGGGCAGAGTCACATTTGGTTACTAATCATGCTAGTGTCAGAAATCTTTCCAAGATTTTCTAACAAACATAAAGAAATATGAAACAACAAATGCTTGACGAGTTTTAAGATAGGAACACTAATACAAAGTGAAGAGGAAAAAAGATTTTGGTATTACTAAGAGAATATGAATGGTGCAAATTTAAAAGAAAAATGGATTTATAAGTTGTTATGGGCAAAATTTGGTATTACAAGATAGGCTGGCAAAAGCTCAACAGGAGTTAAGCACAACGACAAGCATAACCTGCCTAACCGCGAGGTTGCTGAGCAGAAGACCAGCTCACTAAGTAATGAGTCTTAGCATGCTAATAGCATGAGCTAGCAGCCTATTCAAGTTTGACCTCATGAAACAACAAATAGTTCCCTGCATATGAGCTCTAGCTCACTTGGCCGCATTACCTCACTCAGCCAGAAGCCTGCTGAGGTCGGGCATAAAGCTAACAGATAACTTGCATTGTCATTCTGTGAAATGCAGCTCAAGGACCCCACTCATAGAAAGCATTTTATGAAAGTCATCTGGTAGTCTACAGAAGCCAACTTGTTGTACTTTAGACTATTTTTTACATTTATTATTTGATATAATAGATGTACAGTTTATTATATTACACTTGTATCCCTCGTCCCTTCTATAAATAAAGGGAAGGAGCTCTTTGTAAAAAAAGGTTTTAAAGAGGCTAGAAGCCATTACCAAAAACTCTGTAAAATTTCTCTTCAGAATTGATAAAACTCTCCATGGACGTAGGGATCGGTGCCATCCAATTTTGGCCAAACCATGTTAAACCTTGTGCCACACCTTTCCTTTTTCTTCCTCTCGCCTCTCAGGCACGTTTTCTGCACCTTGCGATCAGGGAGTGGCTTGAGTCCCGAAAGAACCCTTTCAGATTGGCTGGGATCTCGGCAGAACCAAAATCCATAGTCAACATTTTAGCATGCTTTGTGGGACCTGTCTATTCTTTGGTTAGTCTTTGTGTTCTGATTTGATTTTTTGTGCAGCTACGATGGCCAGAGGAAGAACCACCAGAGCTTCGAATGCTCTAGTTGATTGACCAAAAGGTCACGTGTCTTCAACAGACTCCTCCACTGCTCTTGTTATAGTTGATACCACAATCTTACCCCCAATTAGCTCTTTGCAGCCTGTTGCTGTTGCAAATGAGATAGAAGGAATCCAAATCTGACTTCAATGCTAGGAGAAGCTAGAAAACATGATGGGAGAGCTAACCAAAGTAGTCACTGTGCTAGAACAAACTCAAGCTCAAAATTTACAAAGGTAGGTCAAGGTCATCATGCCTGGAAATGACCACCTACAGTGGCAGGTGGGGTGTTTGAATAGAGCTGTCGAAGGGCAAACTTCAGGTCATTGCACCCACAACCAAGAAAACCAACACTTCTAGATGCAAGACCCACTTGTGGGAGAGTTATTTCAAAAGATGAATCAATTTGAAGAACGTTTTCGAGCTTTGAATAATCAAGCTTGCTATGAGGGGAGGTCACCATTCACCTAAGAAATTGAAGCACATCCCCTTCATCCCAAGCTTAAAGTTCCCTCAATTCCATTGTATGATGGAAATAGCAACCTGTATGATCACTTGGACATGTTCAACATCCAGATGGACCTCTAGACATCTGACCCCTCTATGAAATGCCGTGTCTTCCTAACCATGCTGGGGGGCTTGCCCTTGACGTGGTTTAAAAATCTTCTTGCTCACACCATCGCTAGCTTGGAAGAGTGTCAAAGGAAGTTTGTTGATCAATATCGAGCACTAAAGAGGTAACTCATGCCACCTTGCCATCTCGTTATGATCTTCCAATGGAAAGATAAGTTGCTAAAGGACTACATTGCTCGGGCTCAAGCGTGAGGTTAATGGTGTGAATAATCCTTTAGACAAATGCATCCTGATTGCCATCTCTATGAGATTTCACAAGGATGGAAAACTTTACAAGAACATTTACAAGCCTCCTGTAAGTGACCTGGGTGAGTTCTACAAACAAGTTACCAAGCAAATCAGGTGGGAGGAGACCTTCAGTTTAAAAAAGCCAAAGCTAAATAGCTTAAATCAGGGTAAGAAGAGGAGCAGTCATGAACATGAGAAGGATAACTTTGATCCCTAGCTTGTGAAGAAGTCTAAAGATGAGCGACCTCATCGATCAGGTCATTATGAGTGCTACAGCGTCCTATCGAACACTCCTGATAGGATTTATGCAACAGAAAAGGGTAGAGAAGATTTTGGGACTTCCCCTTTTAAGAACTCCTTGTGCGGGTAGAAATAGGAATAAGTTTTGCGCTTACCACAACGAAGTGGGGCATAACAATTTGGATTGCTGAGCCCTCAGAGGTGTGATTGAAGATCTGATTAAGAGAGGGCGCCTAAAGGAGTATGTGCTGCGATCTGCAGTACAACAATCTTCTCAACTCTAGTGGAGTCCTGAACGTGAGTAGCTAGCTATAGTGAGAACTATATATTGATTTTGTGATATTGTATGCGAAAGCAGCCTAAACTTTGTGTATGCAAGTTTCTATAAATTTCCCAAAAAATGCCAGTACTAGTAACGAGCTTTCAGAAGCAAGTTCGCTTATTCATGTATCCTTTGAAAGTCAACAAATTTTTCAACTTGCCATCAAGGCATCACACTAATATGACCTACTTTCTGGTATCGCATTAGTGCGACCTATTATCTTACTATACATATGAGCAACTTTCTTAGCCATCGTATGCATGCAATCTTTATCTCATGCATATGAGCCATTTTCTTAGCCACCATATGCACATTTCGACCTTACCATGTATATGAGCAACTTTCTTAGCCATTATATGCATGCAATTCTTATTTCGTGCATATAAGCCACTTTCTTAGCCACCATATGCACGTTGCAATCTTACCATGCATACGAGTAACTTTCTTAACCACCATATGTATGCAATCCTTAGCTCGTGCATATGAGCCATTTTCTTAGCCACCATATGCACGTTGCGACCTTATTATACATATGACCAACTTCTTCAGGCACTGTATGTATGCAATCTATCTCATTAAGGCCCAGCTCTCATGTAACCTATTATTTGTAGCTCTCATGTGACCAACAACTTTCATATTCGTAGCTCACACATAAACTATTATTCATATCATTGATACTAATTGCTCGTAACTTGCACACAACTTTCTATCAATCGCAACTCTCACAGAAGCTCTCGCAAGCTAAAGGCATCCAGATGTCAAAAGCCATTGATTATTGAGAAGTATGACCAATTGGTTGTATGATATTTTGTTTATGGAAGATTTATATCATCATTTGTGAAGAACATAATAGCCAGACAAAGTGTACAAGGAACAAGGGAAACACTCTTTTATTAAAAAGCCTTGACGAGGAACATTTACAATAGAAAAGCTGAATTACAAATCAAAGCAAATCCACAATCATTTCATTATGGAAGAAGGACTAGCCTCATGGGAGAAGAACTCTAGCCAGTTGAGCAGCCAGAGGGCACGTTCACCTTCTACTCTCCTCCATACCACCCTCATCAGCTCAAAGCTCCTTTCCAGCCCTCCACTTAGTACAAAAGATTCAAAGAAAGTAGCTTGGAGCAACTGGAGAGGATGAACCTCATAGTGACATCATGAGGAGGTAACCCATGATCCACATGAGATCCTTCCAAGTCCTTAAAAAGGAATTGCCTGCAAAAGCTTTCTATGCAATAGGCCATATGCATCATGCCAGAGAGGTATTCCATTAGAATTATGGACTTATCTAAGGTTATCTAAGGCATCCATCAGGCCACTCGATGATCAAGGAAGGAAAACTTCCCAAGCTTTATGTGTAGACCAACTTAGTCTCATTAAAGAATCCAAATGAAGTCCTTGTCACCCTTTCATTTACTGTTTTGGCAGAAAGCAAGACAAATGTACCGATGATTATGGTACAAGTGTGTTAAAGGATAAGGCCTGAAATAGATAAAGTGATAAGCTGACCTTGAACCTTGACTGCATGAAGATCTATGAGTAAAGATCGCTAGCAAATTACAACTCCTAATTTACAAAGTGAACTAAGAGTTGGGGGGCTAATGTTATGGGCAAAATTCAGTATTACAAGATGGGCTGGCAAAAGGCCAGCAGGAGTCAAGCATAGTGAGAAGCATGACCTACCTAATAGTGAGGTCACTAAGCAAAAGACCAGCTCACTAAGCAATGAGTCTCAGCTCACTAACAGCACGAGCTCATGACCTGTTCAAGTTTGACCTCATGAAACAGCAAACAGCTCCTAGCATATGAGCTTTAGCTCACTTGGCCGCATTGCCTCACTTAGCCAGAAGCTTGTTGAGGTCAAGCATAAAGCCAATGGACAACTTGCACTGTCATTCTGTAAAATGTAGCTCAAGGGCCCCACACGTAGAAAGCATTTTATAAAAGTCATCTGGCAGTCTGCAGAAGCCAACTTGTTGTATTTTAGACTATCTTTTACATTTATTATTTAATGTGACAGATGTACAGTTTATTATATTATGCTTGTATCCCTCCTCCTTTCTATAAATATAGGGAAGGAGCTCTTTGTAAAAAAAAAAAAGGTTTTAGAGAGGCCAGAAGCCATTACCAAAAACTCTATAAAATTTCTCTTCAAAATTAATAAAACTCTCCGTGGATGTAGGGACTAGTACCATCTGGTTTTGGCCGAACCACATTAAACCTCTGTGCCAAAGCCTTCCTTCTTCTTCCTCTCGCCTCTTAGGCACATTTTCTACACCTTATGACCAGAGAGCGGCTTGGGTCCCTAAAGAACCCCTTCAGGTTGGTTGGGATCTTGGTAGAACCAAAATCCACTATCAACATAATTAAGTCAAAAAAGATTTGAATGAATGGTCGAGATTGAAAGATTTCGATGGATCAAATTAATTTTACAAGGGTCATGGCATGAACTTCTTAAATCATCCAGTTGTGGTAACAGGTTTAAGGTAGCCTTGAATGAGGGGTTAACTCTTTGAGGATGGTTAAGAAAGATTAACTTCTAAGAATGGTTAAGGAAGGATTAATTTCTGAAAGCAGTTAAGGAGGCCTTTAATTAAGGTCTAACTAATAACTGGTGAAAGTTCCAAAATGGTGATAGCATAATTGTTGAAGCATATACAATCTCTCAAGGATGGTCAAGTAAAAAGTAGTTGATTGTTGGGATATATGATCGAATTTAAGTAGCAAAAATTGCTGTTGAAACATTATAGAAATGTTTAGATTAGCCTTGCCAAAAACTAAGAGAGCTAGTGATAAATATATAACTAATCAAGTGACAAATGTAAGGCTGACGGCCTAACAAAATAACCAAAGTTTAGTTCAACTAAAGGCACTAGTTGAGTAAAAGACCCATTTACCCCTTAGGTCATCTATAAATAGTAAAATTTGAGTTCAATTTATTATTATTGAATACTTTATTCTTTCATTAGAATTCTTTCTAACTTAAACATTGGAAATCACTAATGAAATATTATAAAAATGCTTGTTAGTCTAGCCTTGCCCAAAATTAAGAGAAGGGGGCCAGTGATAAATATATAACTAACCAACTGACAAATGTAAAGCTAACAATCCAATCGAATAATCAAAGCCCAGTTTAGCTAAAGGTACTAGTTGAATAAAAGACCCCTTTATCTCTTTGATCATTTATAAATGAAAAAGTATGAGGTTTAATTTATTCTTATTGAATACTTTATTTTCTTATTAGAATTATTTGACATAAGTATTATAAAAGGTTTGTTGGTTTCCACCAAACAAACCTTTTTGCAGGTGATTTTTGGTTACATTCTACAACTCACGAAGTTTAAAGTGTTCATCACTTGTAATAGATTCTTTTGACAAATAAAAAAGAAAGAAAGAAAGAAAGTAGACAACTAGTTTTCCTTGTTTTTAATGTTTCAACTTTAATTGGCTTAAAAAGTTGTCTATAGTTAGGGCATCAATAGTTTTTTTTTATTCTTTTTATCGTTTATAGCTAGGGCATCAATAGTTTTTTCAATTCATCAAATCTTTTTTTTCTCATCTTCATTATTTCTTTATAAAAATAATCCATATTCAATTGACTTTAATTAAAATTATTAAACACATTTACCAACTCTTTCAATTGACTATATACTTTCTTAACAAAATTTTTAGTACAATTATTAAATATCAATATTTGTTGTGATGAAAAGTAAGGCGGAAGAAGAGAGATAGGAGAAAGAATGTGGGAGGAAGGGAATAATAGGGTAGAAAGAAAGGGGCATGGAGGAGAGAGAGGAGAGAAAGAAAAAGATAAGAGAGAGGGAGGAAGGAAAAAAAAGATTGAGAAATAGAGGGTGACAGAAGAGAGAGAGAGAGAGGTAGACATAGAGATAGAGAGAGAAAGATAAGAGAGAAGGGGAGGTAGACATAGAGATAGAGAGAGAAAGATAAGAGAGAAGGGGAAAGGAGAGAAGGAATGAAAGTAGCGTGGGAACATAGAGATTGGGGTAGAGAGAGAAGGAAGGAAAGTAAAGAGGGGGAAAGTGAGACTATGCAATATAAGTGACTTTGAAAATTGATTTCTTTTAGGAAAAGTCATTTTCTTTCAAATATATTATCATTTTTTGTTAATCAGAATTTATTTTTTATTAACCAACTTTCTTACTAACTCTAAACATTTTAGAAAAGTATTTTCCTCTCAAATAAACAAAACTTTAAAGATGTTTCTAATGAGAAACAACTACTTAATTATTTAATCTTAGATGTACTAGAATTTATTATTACCAGACTCTCAGACTTAGTACTAAAATAACAATTAAGAGGTGGCATTATTTTATAGAAAAGAAATAGGAAATTGCCTTTTCCTCAATAAATAAGTCCTTGAGAATTCTTATATTATACAAGAAACTTTTCACAATTATTTTTTCTTTTCAAAAATCTTAATCAATGATTTGTTTGTGAGAAAGGAAAACCCACACACACAAAAAAAAAAAGAATTATATAATTATTTTCCAGCTTTTTTTTAATAATATAGAACATAAATATTAAATTAATTTGTCAACTCTTTTCTGATTCCACACATGTAGAAATAGAAACCAGGGAAAAAGAACAATACCCGATTCTGCACATGAGTAATTAACTCATCATAACTGAAATCTGTCATGGGAATGAATTCATAAGGCAATGATCCAATCACTGCCCTAAAGATCTCTATGCTGTATCCGGTGAACTCTCTCTCATTAGTACTAGAATTAAATCTTACGTTTACGAATTCGCGGAAGCTAGAAACGGGAACTCCTATCTTCAGTTTGGGAAACTCCAAACCCTTCGGGGTAGATGTTGAATCTCCTGGCCATATAATTGGCCCTAAACTGCTTTTAGAAGTAGAATATGTGGTCCCTGTTGTGTTGGATAGCTTCAGGTCCCTCATCAATCCACTTTCTGTTGTCCAAAACCCACTTCTCTCTCCGTTACCATTAACATTGATTATTTCAAAAGTTGATGCTTGCAATTGCCCGTTAAGGAGATGTAATTCTCCACTAACGCCTCTAAATGTAGCATTGGATAAAGCATCGCATAGTTTCTCACCATTTTTAGAAACTCCAAGATCTTCGATGTCTTTGGACATGTTTCCGGAATTATTCGTCTTCTGGAAGACCCATTTTTTAGTCAACCCTTTCAACTGCCACGGCCAGTACCATGGCGGCATCTTAAGCCCACAGTCCATAACTACTTAATCCACCTCCAACTATGAGTTGATCATTTGTTTGAATTTGCTTTCTCCATCTTACCTCAAAATCTTCAAACTCCTTCGTTCTAGGAATATATGTCCTAACACCTAAAGCACCAGGCATCTTGTTCATGGTTGTAGAACTCATTAAACTTAATAGGCTAGTTAAGCTATCAGTCATGATCCATACATATCCTTCTCTTATCATTCCAGACTGCTCTGCAATGGTGAAGAGCTGACTGCCAAGATCCAATGTCATGTGGACAATGAAAACCCTAGTTTGCAATGTTGCATCCTCTTCATATAGTAAAGCTCATCTTTGATTTGGTCATTTGTGGCCGAGGAAGAAATTAGACTGCGGTAAGGAACCCGGACATGTATTTCCTGCAAGGCACCTGTCAAAGAAGGTATGATAGGCTGCCCATACTGGCTGTCTTCAAAGATTGGCACTACTTCTGTCCATTCAAAGGCTTGAACAAGGTCACAGATTGCTTTTACTTGAGCTGTTTCAACTTGTGCGACTCGGAAAAAGTATGGGTTTCGAACCCAACTAAGAAAAGGGCTGGTTGCCGTGAAGGTTATAATGGGTACTTTGGTTTTGTCCCTGAGATCAGTCAGAAAGTATGCCTCCATTGGTGCTGTCTGTCCTATAATGGCTTTTACTTCCAAGTTCTTCAGCAGGTCCAGACCTACAATAAATTTTCATCTTTACTGTAAATGGTTGTTTTTCAAAACAATTTGCATGCTTTCTAACTTTATTTAAATTGTTATTTTTAAGATACTGAACGGATTCTGATTTAAAGTGAATTCGTTATTTATGAATTGATTTATATATATATATATATAAATTTTGCTAACTATATACATAAATAAAAAAAGTTAAGCATAATTATTATTATTATTATTTATCATTTTCAAATATTAAAATTTTTTCAACTACATTTTTTGTATAGATCAAATCATATATTTGTAGAAAGTAACTTTCATTATTACGGGCATAATAGTGAAAAGCTTATTTTCTGACCAATTGCATTTGTATCTACTCTGTTTTAATATCTTGACTTTAAATATTAAATTGAAATCATGGTCTAAATTTTTTGTTTTGCATATCGATGCTTAAACCAGGAGAAGACGTGAAGAATATTAAAGGGAATAATAGAAGTATTTGATTTTTATTTATTGTAAATAATAGGATAGCCTTAAAATTTGTAAATCGTTTGTTATAAAACAACTCCGATCTCTTGCAATATATTTGTGAATAAATTTAACTGGATCAATACACTGCATAAAATATAAGATATTTTTTTCTATAATCTCTTCATAATTGTGTGTGTACATAGATAGGTAGAGAGGGATCATAGGCTGGCCAGATTTGTTTTGAAAAATTATCATGAGTCGTGGTCCAGATTTATTCAAAACTAGTATTAAGTTATTTTTTACTGGTAACTTGTGTTACAAAAACTATTGCATAGTAAGAAATGGGTGGGTTACTTGTATTTAAATTTAAACAGTCAAAATTGTAAATGATTATTTAAGATTGTTATTGACATCACTTCAGTTAGAGATGTCTGGTAGCATTTGAAATTGTTAGCATTGCTACATCTATATAAGCAGATTGTTAACATAGCTAGTGTGATTACTTTGTTATCATAATTTCCTTGGTTTTGATGTTAAAAACAATTTTGAATCTAACAATATGTTTTAGTATTTGCTATTTATTTTGCAGGATCAAAGTATGAGATTCAAAAGATCTACATTAGCTTTAGTAATTCTTTTATTTTTATTAGGATTTTTTGTTAGTGAATTCTAATTCAATTTGATTCAAGCAAGTTTCTTAAAACAATTATATTGAGGTAGAAATAAATTACCTGAAGTAAACTAAAATAAAATATTTTTTCAAACTCAGTTTTCAAATGATCTTTCATAAGTGCAAGTTTTATAAAAACTATTTTTCACTGTGTGAATCAATTCATGCTGAGGATCTTGTGAAAATGTATTTGAATTGATTGCAAATCGATTCATGAAAATTTTTTTTGAAAAATATTTCTTACCGAAGGTTAGGAATTTTCCTGAATCGATTAGGTAATCAATTCACGGAAAGCTTGATTCGATTAAGTAATTAATTCATGCCTATTTACAAAAAAAGTGCAAATCGATGCATCGATTCTGTCATAAATTTCTTTATGATATTTATAGATGAATCAATTTAAAATGGATTCATTAGTTAATAACAGCTCTGAATGGATTCACAAATCGATTCATAGACTGAAAGTTAGTTATTTTTCAAATGTCAGTTATCACATTATATATAACCTTCAACCCCATTTCAAACATAACTCTTTAGAGCAGTTTTCATTTCTTCAAGTGCGAAAAACATAAAGATAATTGAGCTATACTAGATTTATCACTACCTCAGTTGATTTCATCAAATTGAAGGATCTTGGATCAAATTAGAGGAGAATTCACATTAGATATTTGAGATATTCATCTCAAATTGTGGTACTATATTTCTCACCCTAATTCTTGTTCTATTTTAGATTTCTAGGTTAATAGGAATTTAGTTGTCTTTCATTTGAGATTTCTAGGTTGATAGAAATTGGAGATACAAAGAAAGTGGTTGAACTTCCCTTTGCATTTTTTTTAGTTGTAAGGTTGATTATAGATAGTTGAAGATTGTAAAGAATTCTTGGTGTGTATCTTCTAGGTTATGAGGTTAATCATAGTCTGCAGGAGATAAAAGAATTGTTGTATCTAAGGTTGGCAAGAGCCTAGTCAAATCTTATGTGTAATAGGTAGGTAAGAGCCCAGTCAAATCTTGTGCATGAACTGGCTGTTTAGGAGCCTGATTAATTCCTATTATTGTTAATAAAGGTGTTCATCTAGTTGGGGATTGATCTAGTGGATGTAGACTTCAATTGCTGTTTCAATTGAAGTTAAACCACTTTAAAAATCTTAGTGTCATTTACATTTCTGCATTTTACCTTTATGCTATTCTACTGCAATTATGAATTTATTGCATTTTGGTATTTTGTTTAATTGTTTTTGTCATTCTATAATTCTATATTACTACATCTAATTAGTGTCTCCAATCACATCTTTGTTATTCAATAAACTTACTATGATTATTATTCAATAAACTTCTAAAGATTTTCTTTAAAGACTTTCGCTATTAAAACTCCCAAAGGGAAAGATCATTATTTTGGGACTAACAATATATTTTGTGACATTCTTTTTGTGATGCTCATCGATGATCAATATTTAGCCATTAAATTTTTTTTTAACAGTTATATTATGTTTGATCAATGGCTATAACTGTCGATGATTGTCTATTTTCTAGTAGCATTTCTAGAAAATTTGATTAAGTTTAATGCCCACCTAATGGTGATTCAATTAGAAATGTTGATATCGTCCAAAAATCCACTAACCTCCTTGGCATCCCAGTTCTTATCTGTCACTACTAGAACTTTACCCATGATACCTGGACACCTTTTTCGTAGCCAATTATCATTCATTACTTACTGTTGTCCCTTTGTGTGCACCACCTGGATGATTGGCTCATCATGTTCCTTGATAAATTAGTGCAGTAATACCCCTATTCTTGGACTACTACTATTATCGAATGCACAAATAGTACTATACCTTTAACCACATTACCATTGCGTACAGTCGCTAACTATATAGCTTTATCCAATCCCTTGGACATTTTACCCTTAACTACATAGTTATATAAGACTAGTGGACACGCTACCAAAACCTTAAAACATATATCATAAGCCTACACCCTTACTTAAGTATCAGATTTCAATGACGTTTGTCCATGGTTATCAGTGTTTTTTTTTTGTGCAGGTCAATAGTATCACCCTGTGACACCTGCTATATTAGGTCTGTTTATAAACAACTAGTATGAAAAATAAATTAAATTAGTAAGTATTTTTGGGAGTTAATTATTTAGGTATTACTTATTTTACTACTAAATGACTAAGTAGTTTAACTTAAGATAAAATTTTTATTTTTAAGTGATTAAGTGTGTTTAAATTTTATTTAGTTATGGTTTAAAGATCTAAAAAATACATTTATTAGATTATGTTTTATTTGTGATGGGTATCAAGTAAGCATAAATTATATTTTAGTTTTATTTTTAACCTATGTGTAATATTATAAATAAAGTATATAAGTTTAAATGTTTTAAATTTACTTTTGTGGACAAAAAAATGCCATTTATTTATAAAAATTTTACACCACATGTTTTTTTGTCTCTTTCTTTCTTTTTCCTTATATTTTCTTTTCCTTGCTTTTGTGTTATTGGAGAGCCTTCAGATTGTTATTTTCAACTTCTTCAATCCATTTCCCGATCCTTTCTTACCTATTCCTAACCATTCTTCTTCATCAATTCACCTCCATTAGTGGTTGTCTAGCTTAGCCATTCGTCTATCAGCTGATCGGGCAAAATCCGGACCGTGGTGTGAAGCTGAGGAGTAGAGCACCCTATTTAGGTATGGCTCTAGCTATCAGCCACCACATCAGCACCGATCCTTTTGCTGTTGCTCTCTGATTGCTCGCTAGTGGTCCATCCATTTGCTATCTGGTGAGCACACCATCCACCACTCCGTTTGGCTACCGAGAAATAGTAGCAATTGGCCACCTTGCTGCCATTGTCCATGCTTCATTAGTGCTTGATTGTCGTCACTAGATTTCCATCTTTCTATTGCTAGAATTGTTGACTAGACAATAGCCTCTCCACCCCAACCAATGATAGAAGCTAGTAGCAATAGAGCAGCTTCTAGCTATTGTAGTGGCAGAGGAGCCATTGCTTCTTTTAGACTCCTCTAATAAGCCATCACTAGTGGTTGTAAAACTTTAACAAATGATTTGAGGTAGTAGCAAGTTTATAAAATTATACGTTAGAAGTATATAATTTATTATTAAAAATGAATTTTTGTTGCTAGAAAAATTGAAATCTAGTGGACTATAGCGAGTATTTTAAATTTATGTTGTGGCCAAAGCATAATTTCCCCTTTTTATTTTTATTTTTCTTTTCTTTTTCCCTCATTTTTCCTTTTTTATTCGAATGTTGACCTTCCTTTCTTTCTCTATTTTTCCTGGAAAACCCCTACTTCTCTAACCTCTCTTTCTTTTTCTTCCCTTCATCTTTTTGGCAGGCCAATAGTCTTGTTTTTCTTCTTTTCATTTCCTCGGCTTCCTTTCTTCTCTAACCAGCTCAAAGAACTGGTGGCTAGCTGCTCTGTCTCCCTTTCTCATGTTTGAAATAGAGCCACTATTCTGACTCTGCTTCTATCTCCTTCCTCTTCTTTCTGGTAATCAGAACCACCGATATTCTCAACCTTCTTCATCCCCCGACTAGCCTCACTCCTAGCACAACTGGCTTTAGCTTTTTTTCCTCCCATCTGAAATGCTAGACTCCATTATGGCCTCCCCTATTTTTATGCATCTTAGGCTTTTTTTCTAGTCACCAGGGTCGTGTTAGCCCACCATCATATTCCTCTTTTAGCTACTGCCATTCCAAGTGTGACAGCTATTCTGCTCCAACTTGTCTTCTATTTCACTTGATCTACTCCCTTCGACAACCATTGCTTTTTGATTGGTTTGCTTGCTGGTGGTAACCAACTACTCTTCACCCTTCAATGGCCGGTAGCTTTATTCTATTTTTTCTATGCTTATCTAGTAGAACACTCAAACCCTAATCATATATTGGGCAATGAGTACATTCTATTTCCTTAACTTAAACATTTCTTTTGCATTTGGAATGTATCATTTTAATTGGAAACTGATCCTAGAAAGTTTTGATAGGTGTTGGTTGTTAGGTTGCTAATTTAGTGTGATTCAAGAAAAGAAAATTTGAGGTTACCTTGCTATTAGAGGTGATCAACAATCCTACTCTTTTTGTGAATCTCTCTTTACAAAAATGAATTTTGTTACTTGGAACATCACAAATTTTTGAGTAGCTAAAATATTGTTAGTAGCTTATTTTGAAATCATAACCATATGTTATATATATATATATTTATGAATATGAAACACTATAGTGTACCTATTCTTTTTATATTAATTACTACTTATGGAACTAGTGACTGTATTATTTTGCCATGTTGAATTTTGAAATTATTGAACTATATGCTACATGAAATGAATGACAATGTTGTTAGACTACTGAATTTATGAATTGTTAGAATCTGCTCTTTCTTTCTAACTACATACTGCAATATAACATATTTTGTTGATTGAATATTTCTTTGAAATTTGAATCCATTGGAAATTCCTTTAGAAAACCTCTAAGTGCATTTGTGATTAGAATTATATTTGTTGGAGGAATAAGGGGAGAATATTTGATAGAAGAATAAGGTGTATAATGATGACTGATATCTGCTAGGTATGGCTATCTTTAGGAATTATCCTTTGGATTCCAATGGCATTTAGAAATCCAGAACTTTTCTAATACTTGATTATTTGAGAATTTGAAAGACCTTAATGATTTTCTTAGGTTTATATTATAATGAATGTTTTTCATAATGTTTTACTTTGTCTCAAATTTTAACTTGTTAATTGTTATATTTATTGATTTGTTTTCTTGATGAATTGAAGTTTTTGAAATTTTAGATTGTTTTTAAACTGTTGATTATATTCTCACTAATGCATGTTTCATTGCTTTAATCCTAAACGTAAATTGCAAACGAGATTTAGGTTTGTCTAAGGGATTATTTACTTATTGAGTTTCTGTGAAACTCAGCTTATTTCATTTCTTATTTTTCAAAGTTGAGGCCACTCCCATCATTCACCCTCATCCATCCGGTCCAGAGTCTGCTCCTTGAGTGAGTAGATTCCTTCTTGCAGAGCTCAAGGGTACAATGGTAGTGTGATTTTGGCAGTTGGTATAGTTAAGATGTACATATGGCTTGTTTGGTTGATGCACAGTAGGTTATAGGTACTGTGATGTATGGGCATTTGTAGTCATAGTTTTTATTATACAGGTTATGTGTAGGGCATGTAGCCCTTATTTGTTGTACTGGTTTAGTGCCCTGGGGTCCAAAAAATAAAGGAAACTCTACCAAATTTTCATTAAAAATCAAATTAAGTATTTAGTAAATACATCCATTTAGTAGCATATCATGTTATAGTTGTGTCATATTAAGAGTGTTTTTGCATTATTAGGCTTGTAGAGGATTTCCTAATGGTGACCTTTTACATCGATCATATGTTGTGAATCAGAGTATGATAAAGTTAATATCATAGCATGGTCTAGAGTTTAGGTGCATGATTAGGGGTCTCTAACTACCAAATTAGGATAGACATATTGAGTTTGTGTTAGTACGCCTGGGAGCATGAAACATAAATAAGGATATGTTAATGCACATCTCATGAAATAAGTTGAAGATCTCCATAATTCCTAAATCTTCCATTTCTATTCATATACGTATCTAAATCTTGCCTAAATAAGTCTTTCTATTTGATAATAGGGAGATGTCAAGTAGGACTAGATCTTTGCCTCATTTTGGACGCCAATATGAAGAAGTGTCTAAGAGAGCTTCATATGAACTGTCTTCTTTACTATCACTAACTCGAGGTAGAGGTAGAGCTAAGGGCCAAGGTCGTGCTTGGGGCCAAGGTACGATGCATGTGAAGTAGTGTAACCAGAGACTTTCCAACCTAAAAGAGATACCTTTCCACTTCGGGAGTCTTAGCTGGCCCTTCCACTTCAGATTCCTAGCCTAGGCTATAAATTTACAAAGAGCCATAAATGAGTTCGTTGATGAACTAGCCTAATAGAGACTTTAGAGACAATGATAGGAAGGGCTAGAAACACATTTGCCTCCATCCTCTCTACTTCCTGTAGCACGGACCCCTGTAAATTTCAGAAATTACCTGCAAGAGTTTCAAATGCTCAAGCTTCCATGATATTTAGGCATTGGGTCTTTGGTAGACTCTTTTTTGGACTAGATTGAGTAGTTGTAGTAGGTCTTTGAATGTTCAAAAGACATTGCTAGAAGGCTAGTTGGATTCCAACTAGATGGATCTGTTGCATATTGGTATCAAGGTTAGGAGAATCATGGGTTAGTAGGGGAAAGAGTAAACATGCGGGAAATGTTTCATATAGCATTCCTACAACAATTCTTTTCAAAAGGGCAATGGTATGCTAAATTGCAGGAATTCAATAATTTGAAACAAAAAGGGTTGACAGGTTCTAAATATGCTACCCAATTCCCCCACCTATCTCAGTTTGCAAGACATATGATCCCTATAGAAAGGGACAAGGCTAGGAAATTTGTTGATGGCCTTAACAATAATTACTTCAATTTTATTTAAGTCCTTGAGGGTACCACATATGGACAAGTGTATAATCAAGCTATAGAGCTAGAAGTGAGATTTATGGAAAGGAAAAAGGAAAGAAAAGCTCAAGGTAGTGCAAGATAGAAATCAAGATTTGAAAGTGTCAGTGGGGATTCTAGAAGATCATCATCCTTAACTTCTAGTGCACCTTTGTCCTGGAGGCCTGATGTTCAACTTCCACCATAGAACCCGGGCATGGGTAATCTGAGTAGGAGACTTGAGGGATCTAGTTCCAGTTATCCTACCTGGTTAGACTTGAGGCACCAGGGCCATGTCAAACTTGTGGAAAAATTCATTCAAGAATTTGCATATGAGAGACTAGAGCTTGCTTCAAATGTGGTCAGATGGGCCATATAATGAAGGATTGTCCTTATCCACTTGCCCCACCTAGTGGCATAAAGGCCACGGGGTGTGTCAGCAAATGTTTTACCTCAATCTGTGGCATCTATGTGACCCTTACTATTTGAGTTTGCTGGGAGAGGGGGAGGTGAGGATTTGTTATTAGAGGTCATGGTAGTGGAATGAAGCTATTATGAGAGTATATGCCTTGACTAAGCAGGACACCTAGGCCTCCAATGCCATAATTACAGGTACTTAATTAGTTAATTCTATTCCAGCTTATGTACTATTTGATTTGAGTGCAACCCACTCGTTTGTCTCTACCTATCTTGCCTTGCAACTTGGTGGACCCCGACTCCCTTTAGAATCACAGCTGTTAGTATCTATTCCTTTGGGCCAGACATTGACTGGTTGTGACATGATTTCTTCTTGTGAAATTGATGTGTGTGGAATTATTTTACCTACTGATTTAATTGTGTTAAACATGGTTAATTTTGATGTTATCTTGGGCATGGATTGGTTATCAACACATCATGAATGTATTGATTGTCATAATAAGTTGGTTAGTTTTAATGTACTAGATAGAGAAGTCCTTGTGCTTTAGGAAGATAGAAGTGATGTTCCTGTTAACCTTATTTCTATCTTGAGTGTTAGAAAAATGATAAGGAAAGGATGTAAGGCTTATCTGGCATATGTTTGAGACATAGAACTAATGGAGCAAAAGGCAGAAAATGTACTACTGGTTCAGGAGTTCTTAGATGTCTTTCCTGAAGAACTATCGAGGATGCCACTAGAACGAAAAGTTAAATTCTATATTGATATTATTCCTGGAACTGACCCCATTTCTATCCCACCATTTCGGATAGCACTAGCTAATTGAAAAAGTTAAAAGTGCAGCTATAGGATTTAGTAGACAAGGGTTTGATTCAACCTAGTATTTTACCATGAGGAGCTTTTGTGCTATTCCTAAAGAAGAAGAATGGGACTTTAAGATTGTGCATTGATTACAAGCAATTAAATAATGTCACAATGAAAAATAAATATCCATTACCAAGGATTGATGACTTGTTTGATCAACTCTAGGGTGTCTAGTACTTTTCTAAGATTAATTTGCATTTAGGCTATCATTAGTTGTAAATTCAGAAGGAGGATATCCTAAAGATTACTTTTCACACTTGGTATGGTCATTATAAATTTTTTGTTATGTCTTTTGGATTGACTTATGCTCCCATAGCTTTCATGGACTTGATGAGCAGGATTTTCTGACCTTCCCTGGATCAATTTGTAATCGTGTTCATTAATGATGTCTTGATGTATTCCTATAGTGACGAAGCTTATGAGCAGTACCTCATGATAGTTCTGTAAACTCTTAGAGAGTATCAATTGCATGCCAAATTTTCAAAATATGGATTCTGGCTATCTAGTATAACTTTTTTGGGACATGTGCTTTCCAAGGAAGGTATTAGTGTGGATCCTAGGAAGGTAGAAGCAGTTCAAAATTGGCTTAGGCCCACCTCAATGATAGAAATTCATAGCTTTTTGGGTTTGGCTAGGTATTATCACCATTTTGTGAAAGATTTCTCCCAGATTGTGGCCCCATTAACAAAGTTGACTAAAAAACATGCTAAATTTGTATGGTCTGACTCTTATGAAGCAAGTTTTCAGCAACTAAAGGAGTGTTTAACTATGGCACCAATGTTGGCTTTACCTACTAATGGTGGTAACTATACTATTTATTGTAATGCCTCCAGAATTACCCTTAGGTGTGTTTTGATGCACCATGGCAAGATTATAGCCTATGCATTAAGGTAACTTAAGAAGCATGAACAAAATTATCCTACTCATGATTTGGAAATGGTTATGGTGGTGTTTGCATTAAAGATTTGGCACCATTATCTATATGGTGAGAAGTGTGAGATCTACACCTGTCAGGTCCCACAAATCAGAGCTAAAAATTTAAAACTTGGGACCTTGCCCTTATTCCTTGAGGGGAATGTTATACTCTTTTTTAATATTGAATTGATCTCCTTTTTATGATTACAACAAGAATGTTGTTTTATAATTCAATTGCAGTATTGATCAGTATTCAGGTTGTTGTAGCAAGAAATAATATTATACAATACAGAAAAATAGAAAATTATGAAAGGCAATAAAGAAAGATTAAGAAACCACAATTTTTAAAGTGTTCAACTTCACCTGAAACTATAGATGAAGTCTACTCCAATTGGATAATCCTTAACCAGATCACCACTTTAATTAAAAGAAAAACAATCAGGATTACTAGGCTCCTAAACCACCAATACAATATACATAAAAATTACAGGGATCTTGACAACTAGAAGAATTTCTGCAAGCTCTTCTAAACCTAATGTAATACACAAGAAATTAACAGGTTCTTGCTAACCTAAACAAGAATTTTAAATCCCTAGAAATCTTAAAAGAAAAATTAAGGTAAAGGTAAGTGATACAATACTAGTTGTTTGAGAGAAAATTCTCAAACTATCTAAGATGAATATCAACAGATGTTTGATTCAAAGATTGCT